>PVKC010000265.1:66449-76568 GCA_004027635.1 Crocidura indochinensis | reverse complement strand
AAGAAAGAAAGAAAGAAAGAAAGAAAGAAAGAAAGAAAGAAAGAAAGAAAGAAAGAAAGAAAGAAAGAAAGAAAGAAAGAAAGAAAGAAAGAAAGAAAGAAAGAAAGAAAGAAAGAAAGAAGGAAGGAAGAAAGAAGAAAGACAAAGGAAGAAACTGAACTTCTGATTCAGCAGATATCCTAGGGATAACCCTAGGAACCCAAATGTACCATACAGAAAAGCCCTCTGCATTCTTTTTTGTTTGTTTGTTTGTTTTGGGTTTTGGGCCACACCCTGTGACATTCAGGGGTTACTTCTGGCTATGTGCTCAGAAATTGCTCCAGGCTTGGGGGACCATATGGGATGCCAAGGATCAAACCAATGTCCATCCTAGGTCAACTACATGCAAGGCAAATCCCCTATCTGCGCCAAGGCTCCAGCCCCAGCTCTCTGCATTCTGTGTGTTCGTCACATCTCTATTTACAATAGCAAAATCTGTAAACAATACAAGTGCCTGGGAATAGATAAGTAGCTAAAGAAACTGTGATATTTCTATACAATGAAATAATATGCAGCTGCTATGAAAAATGAAGTAATGAAATTTGCTTATACATAGATAATATGAGTATTATGCTGAGTGAAATGAGTCAGAGGGAGAGGAATAGTTGAGGAATAATCTCACTCATTTGTGGGATATAAGAAAAATAAGAGATAGCATAATAATATTCAGAGACAATTGAGTTGAGGGCCAGTCCATGGTAGAAAGCTTGCCACAAAGAGCAGAAAGTGCAGTTAGGGTAGAGATGATTCTATTATAACAATGATAGTTGAAACTAATCACTCTGGACAAGAACTGGGTGCTAAAAGGAGATACATGATATGTAATTTGTAATAGTGAAAACCACAGTGTCAAAAAAGAAAAGAGAGGGGGGGAGGAGGATGAGGAGGAGAGAAGCACAATGTCTGCCCCAGAGGCAGGCAGAGGAGAGTAGATGGATGGAATCTTCAGGAAATGTGCTCTCGCAAACAGTGGTATATGTATTTATGACTGAAACTCAGCCATGGATAATTTTGTAACCACAGTGTTTAAATAAAGTAATTATTTTCAAAAGACCAGAAAATGTTAGAGATGTTTCAATTATCATATATGTAAGTACATGTAAAATACTATGTAAAAGCACTTTATGTTTCCAGTCACCACCACCTACACTCACACACATGCACACACAAAATAGAGCCAGTCATAATGGGGTTGTTCCCTGAGCCCCATGAATTATAAACAGTGTTAATTCTGATGGTCCCAAATAGTCTACAAATATTAAACTCTCAGACATGTGTCACTTTACTTCAACATCACTGAGTGTGTTCACAAGCACCAAGCACTAAGCAATGTGGGTCTTTTAGTAAAAAAAAAAAACAAAAAAAAAACAAACAAACTTTAAAAAGTGATTTTGATGGGGCTGAAGAGGTGGCACTAGAGGTAAGGTGTCTACCTTGCAAGTGCTAGCGTAGGACAGACCACGGTTTGATCCCCCAGTGTCTCATATGGTCCCCCCAAGCCAGGAGCAATTTCTGAGCACATAGCCAGGAGTAACCCCTGAGCGTCAAACAGGTGAAGCCAAAAAAATAAATAAAATGTAATTTTGGAAGGTAAATTTGTTAGATTTCTAATAAATAGCATTAAGACAAATACATACATAGTGTAGTAGTAGTAGTTATAGTACTAGAAAAAAAAAGAGAGAGGCAGAAATTCTGGCTAAAAAATACAATTGCAGAGTTTTTCTCTATCTGAGAAGGAAAATAAAGATCCAGGAGTCTGTTTTCTTAATAAAATAAGCTCAAATTGATGAGAGATACTTTGTAATAAAAACAGCTAGTGTTAAAGATAGAAGTAGAAACATAAAACCAGCAAGAAAAAAATGAAATGTCATATGTAAGACAATCTCCATAAAATTATAGAGGCCAAAGGGAAATGGTCTACTATATCAAAGTGTTGAATAAAAAGGAAAGATCTCCAACCAAGAATACTTTATCTAGACAGGTGTTCATTCAGACTTACAAGAATGATAAAAAGTTTTTGAAAAAAAAGTTAAAGAAATTATTTTTTACTTTATTTTGTTATATATTCACCGTGAATTTACAATATTCATGACTGGATTTCAACACTTCACTAGTGTCCACCTCCCTCTCTACTAATGCTTCTCCCTTATTTGCCTCCCACTACCTGTTTCTAAAAGAGGTGCATATATGTATATAATATTTTACACTGTGGATTTCAGCACTATTTTGATAGAGTTTTCATGCATAACATTTTAAGATCTTTCAGAATCACTTCCTCATCCCTCCTGGTTGAACGCTTTCCTCTACCATAGGTGTCCCGCTCCCGCCACTCTTGACCCCTGGCCCAGTCCACTTGCCCCATCAAGAGACTTGTTTCCTACTAAATACATGTTCTCATGTTCTTTGTTTCAGTTGTCTTTAGATAGTCATTATTCCACTATAACATTTTTATATCTGCATATGAGAGAGATCATTCTGGGTCCATTTCTCAGCCTTTAAGTTCACTCAAGTCCCTACATGTAGTAACAACTGCATGACCTAATCTTGTCTTATAGTAAAGTAGTATTGTGTATATTGTATATGTGTACCATAGTTTCTTTATCCAGTCATCTATTCTTGGACATGTAAGTTGTTTCCAGATTTTAGCTATTGTGGATACTGCAATAAACATAATGATGCAAATTTATTTTGTTTCTTTTTTGGCACTTGGAGTATATTCCAAGGAGTGGAGTTGATGGAATAAATGGAAGATCAATTCCTATTACCTAAATTTTTCTTGTTTTCCAGAAATGCTGGGTTTGTAAACATTTCCACTAGTAAGCTAGAGTATCTTTCTCCCAGCATCTCCACCAGCACTAGTTGTTCTTCTTTGTTTTTATCTGTGCCAATCTTTGTAGTGTGAATATATCTCTGTTGAATGATTTGCATCTCCCTAAAAATTAGTGATGCAGATATTTTTATGTGCCTTTTGACCATTTGTATTTCTTCTTTGAGGAAGACTGTTTATCTTTTATCTCCATATATTGATGGGGTTGAGGAAGACTGTTTATCTTTTATCTCCAGATTTTGATGGGGTTGGATTCTATCAGTGCTTTACATATCTTAGATATTAACTACTTATTAGATAGCTGGTGGGTAAATAATTTCTCTTAATTTATGGCATTCTTTTTATACTAATCGTCATACTGAAGAAGCCTCTTAATTTGTTTATAATTTGTCCCATTTATTTATGTTTTCATGTGGTTGGTTAGTTGTATATTAACCTTGCAGTTTCTATATCATAGACATCTCCATTTATGTTTTTCTCTATAAACAAGATGAATATAGGTCTGATATCCAGCTGCTTAATACATTTTGATTTGATATTTGTCCATAGTGAGGTCTAAGTTGTTTTTTTCCTGTAGCTGACCAGTTTTCCCAGCATCACTTGTTGATTTTTTTTCTTTAGTTCACTTCATACTTTTTGTTCCTTTATCAAAGTTTAACTACCCATATTACCTAAAGGTCTGTTTCAAGATATTTCAGTCTATTCCACTGGTCTGCAAGTCTGTCTTTACTACAATATCGTGCTTTTTAATTACAACTGCTAGCAGTACAATTTGGAGTTGGGGAAAGTGATGCCTCCCATCTTTCTCCAAGGATTGCTTTATATATTTGGGGGAATGAATGTTACTATTCCATATGAATTTCAGAATTGTTTTATCTATGTTTCTTTTTTTGTTTTTTGTTTTTTTTTGTTTTGTTTTGTTTTTTGGGCCTCACCTGGCAGTGCTCAGGGGTTACCCTGGCTGTCTGCTCAGAAATAGCTCCTGGCAGGCACGGGGGACCATATGGGACACCGGGATTCGAACCAATCACCTTTTGTCCTGGATTGGCTGCTTGCAAGGAAACATCGCTGTGCTATCTTTCTGGGCCCATGTTTTATCTATTGATTTGCAAAACATGATGGATATTCTTATAAGTGTTGAATTGAATATGTACAATGCTTTGGGAATATTACCATTTTTATAATCATCATCCCATTCCATGAGCAAGAAATGTGTTTCCATTACCTGTGTCCTCTTTTATTTCTTGAAGTAGTGTTCTGTAATTTCCTTCACATAAATCTTTCACCTCTTTAAGTTTATTCCAAGGTACTTGATTTCTGAGGCTAAATTAATAATGGGATTTTAAAATTCTTCCTTTAATTAATTGTTTATAGTAAAATCATGGACTTTTGCCTGCTATGGTTTCTAGAAGATATTTTGTTGAATCTTTAGATTTTCTAAATATAGTACATTTCATCACAAATAGTGAAAACTTGAATTCTTCCTCACCTATCTGGGAGCCCATGATTTCTTTTCTTGCCTAACTGTTCTGGCAAGTACTTCTAGTACTATATTGAATAGATGTGATGAGAGTGGCAATCCCACTGTGTACAATACTTGCTGTGGGCTTGTCGTAAAGTGCTTTGATTATGTTGAGGTTCCTTCTATTCTCATTTTGTTGAGGGTTTTCATCATCAATGGGTGCTGGATCTTGTCAAATTGTCTGCGGGGCCAGAACAGTGGCGCAAGCAGTAAGGTGTCTGCCTTGCCCATGCTACCCTAGGACAAATGGCGGTTTAATCTCCCTGCATCCCACATTGTTCCCTGAGTCTGCCAGGAGCGATTTCTGAGTGCACAGCCAGGAGTAACCCCTTAGCGTCACCAGATGTGGCCCCCCAATTTTTTTCTCTGAATCCACTGATTATGATCATAGAGTTTTATATAGTTATGTATTATATTAATAATATAACATAATTTTATATCAAATAGTGTTTTACAATTATTAATTTGCATATGTTAAACCATGCTTACATCCCCAGAATTAATTCACTTGGTCATACTATATAATCTTTTTGATAAGTTGATGAATCCTATCTGCTAGTATTTTGCTTAGGATCTTTGTATCTGTGTTCATCAGAGATATTAGTCTAAAATTCTCTTTTTTATATTTCTTCTGCTTTTGACATCAGAGTGATATTCACTTTACAGAAGCAGTTTGGGAGTGTTTCTGTTTCTTCAATTTCCTGGAGGAGCCTGAAAATTGGCAGTATAGGTTTACTGAAAAAGTTTGTAAAAACTTACTAATGAATCCATCTGGCTCTCAAATTTTGTTTTGGGAGATTTTTGATTAAAATAGTTCAAGAAATTCATCTACTAACTGGCTGTGCAAAAATGATAAAGAAACTTAAAGTAAAAAAATAAACTCACTTAGAAAAGGTAAGATAGGGGCCCGGGAGATAGCATGGAGGTAAGGCATTTGCCTTTCATGCAAAAGGTCATCGGTTCGAATCCCGGTGGCCCATATGGTCCCCTGTGCCTGCCAGGAGCAATTTCTGAGCATGGAACCAGGAGTAACCCCTGAGCACTGCCAGGTGTGACCCAAAAACCAAAAAAAAAGGTAAGATATTAAAATGAAGAAAAAATAGCAGTTATGGAGTGTCATTAAATAAATAAAATAATTTTAAGATAGGATGGTATATAAAACTAAAGAACTAAACTTGAGGCAATTTCAGAGAAAAAGTCTTAGAAGAGGCAAACAATAAGTAACTAAAAACCTTTCACTATATGGAAGGTATCAAAGTAGATATGGTAAAAGTAAGAGAATAGCAAAAAAAATAATGAATTACAAAATAGTTGAGTAAAACTCAATCATCAACAACCTTTTAACTCTGCATCTCATAGTGATTCAATAAGAATTTAAGAAAGCTCTCCTCTCCTCTCTGCTGAGCCAAGCTACGGACCTAGACCCCGGTCTCTCGGTAAGATGGTCTCACCCGACCCACGTGGGACTGATCGAGCCGTGTGATTGGGGATCCCAGAAACATAAAGACCACCACCGATCTACGAACTGTAACCTCTCCAGGCCCCGTACCCAAAAAGCGCGGCCACTCTGCTTTGCTCCATGGCCGCGCCTACTTTGAAACCCTTGAATTCCATACCAGCAAGGGGACTTAGCTGAATTCTTTTTATGGGTGATTGTCCTCCCACTGTAACTTTACCTTGTCCTCTCTCTTTACATCTTTGCTCTCATAATTAAAAATAAAAATTAAAAAAAAGAATTTAAGAAAAATTTTACTGTTTAACAGATTGATACTGGTATTGCAATTTATGTTAATTAATAATTAAGCTAATTATTCAAGTGTGAGTCACTGGTGGTACCTCCCAGAATTAAGGTGTTAAAAAATTTCACTTGAAATTCAATGATATTAAAATTATCAAAGTAAATTGTTAAAAAAACAATCATACAGAAAAATACTAAAGTAAAGAAAGGCAAGATGGTCACCTTATCAGATAAAATAGATTCCAAACTATAAAGGTATTAAGAAATATAAATTAACATGATGTGGTGATTAAGGAATTAATCTATCAATAGCATTTAATACTCATTAAAATATATGCAATAATGAAATAGCATCACAAATATAAAGTAGATTTTAGCATTTCTGGAAATAACAGACATCAATACAAAAGTAGTAGGAGATTATAACACCATCTCCTCAATATTGAATAGATAAACAAGAAAATAATCAATGAGGAAACAACCTTTAGGAATGAAATGAAAGATTTGGATTTAAAAGACGTGCAGAAAACTGATCTCCATTGCTCAGAGCACATTCTCTGGTTTGAGTGCAAATGTGATGGAAACAACTTTCCATTAAATCAACTAGTTGAAAATCAGATAAAGTATTTTTTCATAACACAATGCTATGAAACTAGATGTTAACATTAAAAAGAAGCTGTTAGAGATAGAGAATTAGTAGAGCAAGTAAAAGGCTTTCCTTGTATGTGGTTACCCAGGCTCAATCCTCAGTACTACAAATGGTCACCTAAGCTTTACCATAAGTAATCTCTGAGAACAGATCCATGAATGAACCCTGAGTAGGTGTGATCTAAAACAAAGCAAAAAGAAGGGAAAAACATTTTGATGGGTTTTTTGTTTTTTGGGTCTTTTTTGTTTGTTTGTTTAGATTTTTGGCCCACATCTGGTGATGCTCAGGGGTTACTCCTGGCTATATGCTCAGAAATTGCTCCTGGCTTGGGGGACTAGATGGGATACTGGGGGATCGAACCGTCATTCATCCTAGGCTAGCACAGGCAAGGCAGACACCTTACTGCTTGCACCACCACTCCAGCCCCAGGGAAAAACATTCTGAAATGAAAAAGCATAATACTGAAAAATTGCTTGATTAAAGAAAAAAATCACACAAAAATTTTCTAGAAATAAAAAGAATTAAGACATGAGATGTCACAAGGGACAGCAAAAACTAAAAAAAAATTTCATAGTAACAAAGTTATATGAGAAAAAAGGTCAAGTAATTAATTCTTGTTGTAGGGGGTGAGGGAACATCCACAAATATATCTACAAACTGTGGTCTATACATTGGTGGAATATTATTCTCCCATAAAAATAAAATGATGAAATATGCTACATAAACTATGAAAACATTAAACGGTTCAGTAAAATAAAACAGACAGAACAGAATCAGAAAGCAGAGTTTATCAAAGAATAAGATGTGGAGAAAAAGGAAAGTTGTTTAATGTGCAGATATTTTGTTGATGATGAGAAAAGGTTTTTATGTAAATAATGACAATAGCTTCAAAATTATGAATTTATTTAATACTACTGAATTATATAATGAAAGTAGTTGCAATGATAAAGATTACAAATGTATATTTGATCACGTTTAACATTAAAATTCATTATGCTCTGTACCACAGTAGAATAAGTGACAAAAATGCATGATAATGTCTTTAGATGCAGAAGTATATAACAAATTCTTTCTCCCTTATGTTTTTAAAAAGTCAAAGCACTAGAAATAAAATAAAACTTTATCAACTTTATAAAAGGTATATAATAAAATACCTGCTTTAAACATTCTTTAAAGCATATTTAGTGATAGAGCACTGAATGTTTTAAGAAAAGTCACATGTAAGACATCACTTTTTTATATTAAGCATTATGAGGAAGGCTCTTACCCTGACAATAAAGAAAAAACATAAAATATAATGTATGCTTAATAGGGAGTAAAAATAAAAGTATCTCAATTTGCAGATAAAAATAAATTCTCATGGGTAAATTAAACATATATTTGCATTAATACATAAATTCAGGAGGATTGTGCAATATAGAATATAAGTATTTTGTACTGAAGCAATGATTCAAATGGAAATTTTTATAAAGAAAACAATTACAAAACAAAAAGAAAAAATGAAAACAATTACATTCTGTATTCATTTTTTTTGAGAACAGCTATAACAAAATATCACAAACAAATGACATAAAGCAACAGAAATGTATTGTCTCACAATTTTAGAAGTTAAAAAGTCTAACATTTAGGAGTCTGTAGGGTTATGTTCTTCTGAACTCAGTAAAGGAAAATAATCCCTTTTCTCTTTTTTAGCATCAGTAGAGTAATCTACTGTTTGCAACAGTGTCCTTCCAATACTCATCCTGTCACCACTTAATGTTCTTCCTATGTGATTATCTTCTTCCTGTTTTTCTCTACAGATGATAGTCTGAAGAAAATTCTGGAATAGGAATCTGGGTTTTGGAATAAGGTTCAGCCAACTTAACTTCATATTATTTGATTAAATCCATAAATAATTTATTTCCCAATTAAATTGCATTCACAATTACCTGTATATGGTTTCACTGAATTCTTTGAAGTGTATCATGCAAATTGAGCAAACTATTAACAAAGGAAGGAAAAGGTGTACTCTGAAATCTACAAGCACTGGTGAAGAGAAAGAAAACCTAAGTGGTAAAAATATAGTCTCTGTTAATAATTTGCAATATTCTTTTAAATTGATAGACTGAACATACATCCGTGAAATTTCCAGCAGCCTTCTTTGCATATCTTGACAAGTCAGTCACAAAACCAGTATAAAAAATAAAGGAATTGGAATATTAAAACAGGAAAATCGAATCAAGAGAATAGGTTCACACTTCTACTTCAAAACTTATTATATTGTTGCAGTGCTTAAGACAGTATAATACTTAAATATAAAAAGACATATGAATAAATGAAATAGAGTGCAAAAATGAGCCTTCTTGGTAAAAGGTCACCAAGACAAGTCAATTATGGAAGTAATATTTTAAACAAATATCATGCAAAATCTTAAATAACCACTTACAAAACTTTAATATTGGACCCCTTGCAAAATATGCATAATATTAGTTCATAATGTTAAGAAATTTAAAATATATATCATTTTTAAAAAATCTTAGAAATATCGTGCCAGAGCAATAGAATAGGAGGTAAGGTGTTTGCCCTGCTAATGCAGGCCTGAGTTTAATTCCTGACACCTAATATGGTCACTCAAGTTCATCAAGAATGATTTCTGTGAACAAAATCAAAAATAAGTCTTGAGCACCATCACAGAAACAGAAAAATAAAAAGCAAATCTTCAATTCTGATAGTCTTTTTATCTATGATATTAAAAGAAAAGTCGATAATTTGAACAATATCATGATTTCTGCTTGAAATGGCAGCCTCAAAATGGTTACCAAAAAACGAAGAGAGCTACATGACAGAATTAAGATGGCTATGAGGACAATCCATACATCCCTCTGCAGAAGAGAACTAGCCAATAAGAGATACTGCTAAGAAAATACTATACCTTGAAGGTGAGACTGAATTCTCTTTTGTACCTTAGTATACTAGAAAAGACCTGGCAAATATTCATGCATCGCTACACAAAATGGCAATGAAATAAATGACTGGAGGGTCTAAGCATTGGAACAGGAAAAGCAGTGTCTCTAATCCAACTAGGTGCTTTAGGGATTTTTTTTTTTTTTGGTTTTTGGTTTTTGGGTCACATCCAGCAGCGCTCAGGGGTCACTGCTGGCTCTATGCTCAGAAATCGCTCCTGGCAGGCTCGGGGGACCATATGGGATGCCGGGATTCAAACTACCATCCTTCTACAATGGGCAAATGCCCTACCTCCATGCTATCTTATGATAAAAGCTGGACACTCCATGTCAAACGCCACCACCTCCCCAACTCTCTCTCTCTCTCTCTCTCTCTCTCTCTCTCTCTCTCTCTCTCTCTCT
>PVKC010000265.1:0-66349 GCA_004027635.1 Crocidura indochinensis | reverse complement strand
AGTTGGTCAAGTTTTTTTTTTTTTCCTACGAAATTTTAAAGTGGTTTTAAAAAAATATGTCAATGGCAACATCAAACCTCAAGGATATCTGACCTTAAAAGAAGAAAACTCTCCAGAACCCAAGTCAAGTACATGAAATATTATGTTATGCTATTAGGACATTCAAAATAAATATAACTTAAAAAACTCATATCAAAATTCAGCAAGTCTAAGTTATATGGAAATTCATAACAATTAATAAAAGATCTCTTTCATATGTGGGACTTAAAAAGATGATAACAAATACCAAAAGGAAGCTTGTTGGGGAATTCATCCAAACCATTGAGTTGGGGAGGGGTGAAAAAGGAAGGAGTTTAGAAACTTCAGGGAGAGATATAGGTAATAGGTGTCGTATTGGAACAATGGAAAGCCATTATTAATAGCACTATAAAGCAAATAAATAAATAAATATTTAGGTAGGGATAACAAACTTTAACAATCAAACTTTTAAAGATGCGAACTTTTAAAGATGCCTGTCAACATTCCGACTGAGGATGGGGGTATAGGGGAAAACTGATGGAGGGAAGTTGACACACTGGTGGTGGGCTTGATGCTAGACGATTGTATGCCCAAAATTCAAGTATAAATAATATTTTAATGATTTTTTTAAAGATAAAACATAGAAAATAAAAAGAAAATGAAAACATATGATTGCTTTTACTGAGCCTAAAAATTTTGAATTAAATTATAAAATCTCTAAGAACTCTATTTTTGCTTTTTTGTTTATTCATACAAATTGGTATAAAAATGTTGTTAAATTCAACTCTCTGAGATTTATTTAGGCAATTTAGTGTTGAACCAGACATTACATATTCTCAAGAAGATGAGAGACAATTAAGTGTATAAGCAATCACAATGGTAGTAATTATGAACATGTATTCATTTTCCTTCTAATCATTTTCATCTTTTTTCAGGTGTGTGTCAAAACAGCAATTGATAAAAGAAAAAGACACTTGGGAAACACTGTATTTATGTCTGAAAACATAAATGACTGTAATGGTCTCTAAGTATGTTAACCAACTGAGCAATGTCTTATACATTATCTCTTAGACAGCTGAAACTCATTAGTTTTCTCGGGCAATCCCATGAAATATGTCCTTCACCCAAACATGAACAACAGTAGGTCCTGACCTTAGGCAGAAACAGACAACCAAATGTCCTGTGTGCTATCCATCTGTGGTATCCACTACGACAACAAGAACCACTTCAAAAACAATATGTGGCATTTGGTAAAATACAAGGTGCTGGAGGGAAGAGGCCATCAGTTCAGTGAAATTAGATCCAGCTGTGAGCCACTCAGGCCAGGGCTATCTGTAAATCGCCTTTTTTTCCCTGCCCTGTACATTATAGCAATCTACTACAGATCACAAGAGCACAACCAAAAGCCATATGTTTGGCATCATTTGGACAGCATCTGGTATTTTTTAAGATACAACTAAAAATGTTGAAAACACAATAAAACAACTGTCATTCACTTAATGCTGGTGCTTATATCTTAGCTCGTGGATGGTTTTATAACAAATAAACAGTTGTGTGAAGTCTCAGTTTAGTCACCTTCCTTTATACATTTCTTTCCTTGGTGAATTACACTTTGTCTCTCCCTTTGGCTTGATCCAACAAAGTGTAATTTTGTGTAAGTGTTATCTGTGCTACTGTAGATGATGATTGTTATATAAGCAAAGAACAGTTTTCTGAAAAGATGGATCCTACCAAGAAGTCTAGACAAAGAGCTTAAGTATTATTTACATACAATAGATTTACAAAAAGTCAACATGGGTCTTACCAAGAGGTTTCATGTCCAGACTGCAAGTTCAGATAGCAATAAGGTATATATTTCTGTATATAAGCTATATATGTGACCAACAATTAGGAAGGTGAACATCAGCAGTTTTTCTGGCACTATATAACCTCTCATTATAGATCTTGGAGATACAGGGTTTCTCCCTCCTTAGAATATATTGTCATGGGTTATCTATAGACTCCTTTCAAGTTCAGTTATTCTCTCCTTGGTTTTTTCGTGTTGTATGGAAGATCTGGTGTGATCTGGGTGTTAAAATCAGACCTTTATATCTAGAGATCTCAGACTCTGCACAGTTCAAGGAATGGAGTTTATGATGAAGTCTTTCTTCTTGATTTCAAGAGTTCTGTTTCTTCAGTGTCCTTTTAATCTGTCTTCTGCGGTTGGGCCTTGCGTTGAACCTCGGGTGGAGCCTGGGATATCGTATTTTGTTATGTTTCCTGAAGACCCATTCAGTTGCAATTGTCTCAGTTAGGTCTCTGGAATTAGAGATCATGGTTGTTGCGCAGGTTGTAGGACAAACGTGTAGATATTTAAGTAGTTGTTCACTTTTTTATTCATATATTTACTTTTTCTGTCTTCTTTTCTCTTCTTCTTTTTTGCACTCTGTCTTGTGATGCATATCTATATTGCTGCAGTGCTCACTGGATATCTTATTTGATACGTCTATGTGAAATGTTCTGGTGATTCACCTTCTTTTTTCCTTTTGTCTCTCAAACTGAGGATGAGAGCCTCTAGAAGAACTCTGCCCGTTATTGGCATAGTTAATTCCCCCCCACATCCTATTACCCTTTCTTCCCCAAACAAAACCACATAACTCAAACTATCTAGTCCCGCTTCCCAATTAGAGGAAGAAATAATGGAGGCACCAAGACCAAACAGCTATAAGATCACTAAATAATAAATTAGACACAGAGGGGATCACTCAAATCTAGAAGCTCCTGGGGAGAGGGTGGAGGATAGAGGAGGCAGAGGGGAAATGGAGGTGGAGGGAGGACAACTTGGTGATGGGAATTTCCCTGATTTAATGTTTGCATGTACCTGGAACATTACTGTGAACGATATGTTAACCACTATGATTAAAATAAAAAAAAAACTTAGAAATTGATTCAACCTTTTTTATAATTAAAAACTAGTAGCCTCAAGACAGTCTATGTAATCTGGAGAAATTGCAAACCTCTTACTAATTAGTTTAGGAAGACACGTAATCCCTTGCTAGAACAAATATTGACTTATCTGAGCCTTCTTTGCACCTGCTCATACAATTGTGTTAGTTTTAAATTTCTTAAGTGGAAATCATATTCACTTTACTTATTTATTTTGGTTTGGGGGACACTACCAAGGCACTCTGGGGTCATTGATGTCTCTGTGCTCAGAAGTGACTCCTGGGGCTCCTGAGGGGGCCATATCCAGTACTGGAAGTCAGACTAGGGTTTCAGCCCCTGTTTTATAAGGCAAGTGCCTTACTTCATGTTTACCTCTCTAGACCTGTATCCTCACTTTAAATATCAAGTCAGAAAAGAATGAGTGTACTAATTGTGTGTGAAAATTTATTATTTTGCAAAGTCAGAAAAGTAAACTTAAATATTTTCCTTTTTAATAACCAAGGTAAAATAAAGCATTTCTCTCTGTAGAATTTGCATATCCTAAATAAAGATGCCTTGGATATAAAATGCCAAATTTTAAAAAAATGACAGATTTTATGATTTCCAATACAACTAATAATGGTTTCATGCACATTGATCAGCAGTATAACCATATCCTTCCCCCAAGTACCCCAATGACCCTCCCTTTCAACCCGCTACCCCCAACTCAATTGTTTAACTCCTTATGTTGCCTTTATGCCTTTGTTGCTGCCTTACTCTCTATGTTTACATATGAGAGATTATTTTGTATCTACGGGTTTTCTTATGACTGAGTTCACTCAGCATAATACCCTCAAATTCAATCCAAGTTGCATGATTTTGTTCTTTTTTGGAGCTGCATAATGTTCCATCATAAAACATCAAATTTAGAATTATTTAATTCCTAAAAATGTGTTTTTATGCTTCAGAGCTTACTTTATCTCTATAATTTACACGAGACAGTAGAAAGATGTGACCTGATCTAAAGATAAATAGATTAGATGTCCAAATACCTCTGGGAGCTAGTACCAAAAACAAATAATAACAAAATTAGTTAACAAGAGTTTGGGGGAGAAAGATCATCTTAAATTTATGGGGAAGGGAAAAATCATATCATTTTAGTCAAGGTCTTTTGAAATAAAAACATTTTTAATTTAGAAATTCAGAAGAAAGAATGGGAGAAACAGAGAGAGAGAAAGAGAAAAAAATACTAATACTCATTATTTTAGTAAATTATTAAGCAAATTTAAGGATTAATGACCTAGACTTACTTTTTCACTAGAAATTGAGTTTTTTATGAGTTTGATCTTGATTAAAACATTCAAAACTATTTCACTACACTAACTTATGATTAAATTTTTGATATTTCATGGTATTATAACATGCTTTGTAAGTATCATTGTACTACATTTTTGTGTTACCATAAATTTTTGAATATTTGATTTAATTATACATTTTAAATACTTTATTTTATTGTATTATTACAATACTGGGAATGGTAGGCTTTTTTACACAAATAATTCCAGTACCATAGCCCCTACCAGAGTGTCAGCTTCCTTCCACCATTGTCTTAGTATCCTCCTATTTTGTACCCCCATTTTATTTACATATAGCATCATTTTATAAATATTATTTCCAAATTTAGCTACTTTAGTATCAAGGTGTCTTATTAATTTTTGTGCCCCTGGCATCAATCTGAATAAAGCTTCCTTGGGTAGAGAGGGAAGAGTGTTTAATGAAAAAAATATATATTTACAAACAAAAAAATAAGCTAATTCCTTTCCAAAAGGAAAAAGCATTTCTTTTGAGAATAGGGGACTCATATACAGTGCTCAGGGAGTAAGGAAGACATTCCTGAGGATGCTCACCCAACCTGCCAAAGGTTCAATGTTAGAGACTGGCAATGTCCTGACACTCTTGTGTGGGGGTCACCAAGGCTGTAGTGATGCTGAAGTGATGCTGAAGTGGCAGTGGTAAGATGTGCAATGTGGCAAATTAAACTTTGACCCCTGGCCCATCCCCCAGCTCTAGAGATGGTTCTTTAATCTCTACCTAACTAGTAAATCTAAATAGAGATGCAAACATCTGCTTAAAAGTCCTTTCTATTCAGTATATACTTATTAAAATGGCAGAAAACACACACTGCACATACACACTCTAATGGACATATAGGTGCAAAGGTCAGGAATAGATCCAAAACAAATGGAAAATGACTAACAATGAGTATTCTGAGCACAGAATGACTCTAATATGGTCAAATAGTTGGGGGACAAATGTGGATTGCTTTACATTTATTTTTACTGCTTGAGTTGAAGCAAACGATACTTGCTTGAGAAGATGGAAAATGCAAAGGACTAACAATTTACCACCATTCATTGACATTGAAAGGTTTTTTCTTATAATTGAGATAATGAAAAAATCTGATTGGAACTAAAATCATTAGTAGACTTTAAAAAGACAGACTTTTTAAACCACACGCACAAGACTTCAGTCCCTATTATTATTAAAGGGTGAAAGCACAAAAAATATTTAATTAAACTTAACGTAGGTTGCATGCTCTAACATTTATTAAACTATTCTTGGGGCCAGAGATAGTACAGAAGGTAGGCAGGCACCTGCCTTGCATGGGGCCAACCCAGGTATAATACTTAGTACCACATGAGAATGATTTCTGCAAAAAGTATAATTCCTGAGAAAAGAGCTAGGACTAAATCCTGAGCATTCCTGGGTATGGCCTAAAAATTTAAAAAGAAAATTTTAATTTGAGGCATAGGGCATTTTCCTTGCATGTGACTCACCCACGTTCAATCCATAGCACCCCATATGGTTCATCAAGTTTTCCCGTAGTAATCTTTGAGCATAAATTCAGGATTAAACTCTGAATACCACTACATGGATCACAAAAATAACCCTCCAAATCTCATTTAATATAGGTTAAAGTAATAGATTCATCTTAATAATGAATTTTATCTTAATCCTGAATCTCAAATACACTCACGCCTATCTTGAAAAAAAACTCTTTAAAATTTTATGCAAATTGAAATTATCTTTTATTAATTTTAGATTTTATTAACTGAATTTGACTATATGAAAGATTTGCTTATTTAAAACACTTATCTCTTCTCCTATACTTTCCCATTTGGTGGCCTTGGGAGAATGAGAAAGTTTATGATTAGGTTATGTAGTTAGTTAATGGTATCAAATGTAGCATTTTGAGATGTTAAATTTATAATATTGCCAATTTTCCAAAGAAATCATCAATAGCTGGGAAGCCCAACCCGAGAAGACTAGAAGTACAGGGCCACAAGGGTGGGAGAGAGAGTGGATAAGTTTTTTCGTAACTAAAATAACCTTTTGCAATTTTTTTTTTTTTTTTTTTTTTTTGGTTTTTGGGCCACACCCAGTGACGCTCAGGGGTTACTCCTGGCTATTTTACTGAACTTCTGTTATGGATGGATCCTACAGAAACGGCATCCTGAATGGTATCCTTGTGATAAAACACTAGAATGCTAGTACTTGAAATATTTTGCTTAAATCATTTCAAGTTTTCAATGGTTTATTAAGAATAAATCATTGGACATATTGTGAGGTTTGTAACAAATTAATGAACTATCCTGGTAAACATTAACTTTTGAGAGCCCTGGGAGAAATATAAATGAGGCTATAAACCATAGTCCATATAATTAAGGGTTTTTTTTTTTTTTTGGTTTTGGTTTTTTTTTTTTGGGGGGGGGGGCCTATACCCAGTGATGCTCAGGGGTTATTCCTGGCTATGAGCTCAGAAATTGCTCCTGGTTGGGGAACCATAAAGGATGTTGGGGGACTGAACTGTGTTCCGTCATAGGTTAGCGCATACAAGGCATATACGCCTTACTGCTTGTGCCACTGCTCTGGCCCCTTAAGGTTATTTTTAAAATAAAATTATATTTTGATAAATATCATTTTACAACAGAGAGATAAAAATGTGTAAAGCTAAATCAGATTTTTAGCATAACTGAAAATAACAGAATTAAATTAAATTATTAAATTATTATTATATAGTAACTTACATATAATACTTTATTATAATTATAACTTACATTATGATACATTGAAAAGTGGTTTAAAATATACAGATAATTAGACTAAAACTATATAATTAATTTTTAGAAACTATATATTAGGTCAGGAAATAAACCAAAGGATTATGATTGGCATGCACAAGTCTCTGAGTTCAATCCTCGGGAACACATGGCCACTGAAAGGCCACCATGATTCTGGTGGCTTCAGACACCACTACTTTGATAACACCACAATGCTTGAGCATCAGATCTGCATGGCCAATATATTAGTAGGAGTGTCTACAGTAAGTTCTCTAAGCAATCCTTTGATTTCAAAAGCAAAATTAAACCATTCACTAGCCTTAATTTCAGCAAAATCACTGAGTGCACTATTATTATAATCAAGATAGTTGTGCTGTCTTAAATTCATTAAAATCTTAAGATATTTCAAATTTTGCACTGACAATGAACCCAGGCACAGCCAGTACTCACAAGCAAAACATTTTTATATTTCACAGTGAAAAATAAAAGAATTTAACTTACATGCATATTTTTAAACATTTCCTTGTAAACATTTCCTTTTAAAGTTTAAAAATAACCCATAAGAAGTTGAGTGCTAAATAAAAACTTTAAATTAATATCAACAGTTTAATACATATTTTAATAAACAAGACTAATAGTAATTCAAGTATTCAACGTCAATGTAGTTATATAATTGACTATAGCATTTTATACATATTCTACATGTATATTAAATTTATACTGTATAGTATACATGTATATTAAAAATTACACCTACATGTACATTATATTTCAAGATTTTGTTTTGGTTTTTGGTTTTAGGGCCACACCCTGTGACTCAAGAGTTACTCCCTGGCTCGGGGGACCATATGGAATGCCGAGGTCCGTCCTACTGCTGTACTATCTGTCCCCAAATTTCAAGAAATTTAACTAATGAAAAAAAAAGAAATTTAACTAATGTACTAATGTTTAAATTGTTAAATATTGTATAATAGGGGTCAAGCGGTGGCACAGCGGTAGGGCCTTTGCCTTGCACATGGCTGACCAGGGTGATTTCTGAGTGCAGAGTCAGGAATAATTCCTGATCATTAGCAGATGTGGCCCCAAAACAAACAAACAAAATATATGCATGTATGTATATAGATATGTATTGCAGAATATTCTCAAACTGCTTTATTCAAATACCAGAAATACCATATATACTATGCTTATATTTTAGTTCCTTCAAAATCAAAGTGGATTATAAAAAAAACAACGAAAAGATGATAAATGTAGCATTTAATAAGAATTTATTTCATTCAAAATGCTTAGAAAAATTCAGCAAGTTAATTCATCTAATTACCAAAGCATTTGTTTCATTCAAATGTGGAGTTATTAGTTGGTGCTACAACAGTTATCATAATGTAATATAAGCTTATTAAGTCAACACTTTGTATATTTACACAATATTGAGTTTTAATTATTTTTTATATTATTTTTAATTTTTTATTAAGTTTTAATTATTTCTCATAAAGTTGGAAAAACATTCCCCATACAGAAAATCTGTATGCCTCTCCAAAGATTAGTCATATCATATACAAAACCATCACCTTCATATATATTTGACTTTTGTTTCAATACTATGGAGCAAAATAAAGTGGAAAAACATTTCTCTAGGATCTGAAAAGTCTTGAGACTGGAGATTCTGTAAAAACATCAAACACAAAACATTTTCTGTGATTTTTTTTTACTTACTGAAACAATAAACATTTGTTTATTAAGGCTTAAAACTGGATATTCAGGTTTGTTTGCTCAACGAAGGCTGGGCACTTTAATGGAGGTCCTATGTACTTTAATAAATTTTAATAAATTTAATAGTTAATAAAGGTATTAAATTAATTCTGTATGTGTGGCAGTAGTTTGGATATCTAGTCATTGAGATCTTTAAAGAAGTGTGAGGCCCCCTCTTGACTAATTTCAGTATGATATTGCTAATAACAAAAATGACTGAAATTTCAATAAAAATCTTAAGGCAACACAGAAAGAATAACTCTCACCAATAGTGACACTTTTCCTAAGTCATCACTGTCAGTGATGCAGAATTAAATATTTATGAAATTAGGAACCAAAAAAATAGTACAGCAGGTAAAGAAGACATTTGCTTTTCTCATGGCCAATACTGGTTTAAAACTTGGCACCACAATCCCACCAGGAGTGATCCCTGAGAAAAGAAACAATTGAAAGCCCTGAGAATCACTAGGTGTGATCCAGAAAGGAAAAATAGAAATAAGTAAATTAGTCATATCTAGACTTAATTTTTACAATGCTGACACCAAGCCTGCATAGGCAAGTAATATATACCTTGGATACCAGGCATGCTAGCCAGTGTATAACAGGAACATAATAATATTGAAATGTTTACTACTGTACACTGTGATGAACTTGAATATATGAATGTAACCCCAAAGAAGTACCTCAGACTCACAAACCAGAATAGAATAGAATTTAGCAACTCTTATCAGTCCTCTTCAAGGCTTCTGCAACCAGAGAACCTAAAACAGAACCCTTTCTTCCATGTTCAGGGGCAAATGAATGACCATTATCCCTACTAAGGTTCTCAATGTGCTTTGGCATTAAAATACTATCAAATCCGAGTTCTTATCATTATAGGTTCAATACATGGTTTAAAAGCAGCCCTGTGATGTTTAAGTTCAAAATACAATAAATCTTTTTTTTTTTTTTTTTTGGTTTTTGGGCACACCCAGTGACGCTTAGGGGTTACTCCTGGCTATGCGCTCAAAAGTCGCTCCTGGCTTGGGGGACCATATGGGAAACCAAGGGATCGAACCACGGTCCGTCCTAGGCTAGCGCAAAGCAGGCACCTTACCTCCAGCGCCACTGCCCGGCCTCAAAATTCAATAAATCTTAATCCAACTTCAACTGGACTTCAAGTTCTTTTCTCTGTTTAAATAAACTTCCAATCATTATTCTATACTGGACTTGTGCCATGAGTATTTCCCCTAGTGAGTCATTTCACCCAGGAATTTAAAGGATGCTAGCACAACTCACAATTTAGAGACTAGGTCATTTGGAACTCTTTCAGAATTACATTCAGTTCATCAACTGCTGAGCTTTGATTAAAATATTCAAATGCATTCAACCAAATTTTAGGCAATTTATAATGACTATATAAATAGAAACAGAAAATATTGTTGAAACAAATTTTTGGAAAATGTTTTAGAAAACTGTCAAAAATTACAGTTTTCAAGGAATCTAACTTTATTGCAAATTTTCATTCTCCAGAATAATCACACTTACCCAGACTCCTAGTTCATAAGTATGTCAATTCATTTCAAGGAAGCATAAAGTTTTTATCAGTTATGAGTAAAATATGTATTTATACAACTGGAAGTAATTTGCAACCAATTTGACTTATCAAGTAATACTAAGTTTAGCCTGATAAATACTAAGTAAAATGTTGGAAGATATTCAGACCACATTGATTGGAATAAACTAACATAGTTTTCAGTGGAAGCAGAGCAGCTAAATAAAAAGAATCAAGAGAATAAAAATCCAACTAAAAAGAAACTGAACGTTAAGATCTTTCCTTTTTATCAAGACAGGTATGAGTGTAGCTCCAGGCTCATTTCATTAAAATACCCTCTAGTATTCCTCCAAGAAGCACACTTATTTTTCAGAAAGAAACATCAAGTGAGAAAAAGAATTTTTTTTTTAAGATTTGATTTAAATTTTTCTACAAAAGAATTGTTCCCTGAGATAAGGGCAAAATGGATTTTATCCATTTGAGGGTACTTAAAAGCAGGCTCCTTATCCATCTAATCCGCATCCTATCCAAATATGATTTGATACAAATATGGTGTTCTGCTAATTCAGTGGAGCATTATGATTGAATCATAATTCAGAATTAACTTTATTTTTAATCTCAATAAATGTTGTTATATTTGTAATCAGTATAAAAAGGCAACAATGAGTGCAGTGCAGAGTTGAGCTCTTGACTTACCTGGGGCTCTACTTAGAATTTGATCCCTGTTCCCTATATGGTCCCCTAAGCCTCACCAAGCCCTGAACACAGAAACCTAAATACTGCCAGGTGGGTAAAAAGAAAAGTTTTTCAAGGCTACAATGCTGTATTAATATTTACCTACTATAATAAGACTCACTGAACTGGAACTTAATATTTATTTATATTTTATTAATAAAAATTGTTTCTATACAAAACAACTCTTCTCTTGTAATTCCATTTGATAACCTTTCCTGCTTTTTTTGATGAGTTTACTATTTTTTTTTCATCTAGTTCTAATAAAACTATTTTGAATTATTACAGAAACCCATTTAGTATTTTTATTCTATGAATTATATTGTGTGCAAATACTTTTGATATTCTTTTAGCCATTGGTTCATATATTAAATATAAACTAATTCATATTTTCAGCTTTATGTAGCAGGTATGCACTGGGCAATATATCATAGAAATAATAAATCTTGGAAAACTGGGATAAATAATCCACCATCTGAGGTTTATTCAAGCCAGAACATTACTTTCTTGGCTTTGTTTCTGATTGTAGTAGCTGAAACAAATTTAATGTTAGAAACTCCAGGGACATTTTAACTTTAATGACCCTTATATGCAGGGTTACAGCTAAGTGTGAAACTACTAAAATGAAGTTGGTATACCATGGTTTTATGGCACTATTACAATTACCTGGGAATTGCATCCATGCTGGGATATTCCACAAGTGATTAATCACCTTGTGCTCTTCAGTAGAAAAGTAATTGATACATAAATAATTGTATTTGTGTATGGAGTTGCTAGGAGTCAGTTGAGAAATGCCGGGAGAAGGGTATAAAAGAATCAAATAACAACATCTATCATTCAAGCATACCCACTCCTATCTCCATTCTGGCAGGTTAACAAAAGTATTTTGGTGGAAAATTTAAATTTCTGTTTTCTTTGAACCAAAGGATAATTTGTAGCACTCAGCCCCTGAGGGTGCTGGGTACAGCCAAGGCTGTAGCTAATTTGGGGTTTCAAAGATGGGAGAGCATCCCCTGGTTATTTCATACCACTTCCCTCTTTGAAGGAGTTCTTAAGCAAATGTTTACCTTGTCATCATGTGTAACTTGGGCAATATGTTCTGAGTATTATGGGGTTATGTGCTCCCCACTGTGGGTTATTCACAAAATTTCCTGAAGTTGTTGTGCAAAGCAAGTTACTGTGAAGGTTCTCCAAGGTTCTGGTTGACTTGTGTTTGGAAGAAGTCTTTTGTTGTTATTTGCTTTTTCACAGAGGAACTGGAAATTGTCTGGACTTTGGAACCGGCTTTGTGATGTTTGGATAATACTCTTAAAGTGAGTGGTGTATTAGCATGTGGTTTACTTATGCAAAACAAATCAAAAGATGGATTAAAATACTTTAAAAAAAAGATATGTATATTTTGTGAAAAACATCTTGCAGTCCCAATTTTGTAGCACAGAGACACTGGCTTAAAAAGAATCTTTCAAGGTACGTACCTTCTACAACCTATGTATAACAAAGGTACATGAGCTATCACTATATATCTTTCTTCCATGCCATTGCCATTATTACAAAGGGATAGTTTATTTCAAAATCATCTTGAAAATAACTATCACTTAGCTACTACATTTTACCAAGATTCAAAAATAGATCAATTTTGCTGTTGAATAACAGCAGATCTTGATTCAATTCTGTAGCAAGTTTTTAATTTCCCCTTTACATCAGAAAAATGAGAAGATAAACTGTTATGCATGTAAAGTTAATCAGGGAATCCATGTTTCTATGCAAAAGAAGCATTCTATTCTTTAAGTTGGGAGTACTTCTGTAACCTTAAATATAACCTAAATTGTTTTATTCCTTGTGAGTAGATATCTGGGTCAAAGAACTCCTCTCCTGTATATAGCATAGAAAAAGAACCCATATTTTTTTATTCTTGCTTTCTCCTCTAACATAAAAATAAAATGTAATTAAATAATTCATTTTATTGATGTATCAACATAGAACATCATATTATCTAAATATTCCATTACATAGGCTCTTTGTCCAGAGGAAGTCTTGTGTTGACTTTATCAAAATAAAAACAAATGTATCTTAGACACACAAAAAATAAAAATAAATGTGCACAAGGCACATTTATTCACTATTGGACTTTCCTGCTGCCAATTCATGTATTAAGAAAAAAAATATCATGGCCAGAGCAGTGGCGCAATAGGTAAGGTGTCTGTCTTATGCACGCTAGCCTAGGATGGGCCACGGTTCAATCCTCCGGCATCCCATATGGTCCCCGAAGCCAGGAGCAATTACTGAGTGCATAGCCAGGAGTAATCCCAGAGAGTCACTGGGTGTGGCTTAAAAACCAAACCCAAACAAACAATCAGAAAACATATGCCAAAATATTCCTCTAAGAAATATTTAAGTATTTAATAATATAATAAAACAAAGGTGTATTGACTGAACTAGCCAGAAAATATACGATGATGGCATCCCTTAGAATTGCCCTGTTTCAGTTGCAATATTTACTCTGACTGTGCTTTTTTACCACCAATTTTTTTCCCTTTCAACTCTTATATTGTTAATAGGTTTCTGTTTGTATTTGGGGGTGGGGGATACACACAGCTGGTGATGCTCAGGGGTTACTCCTGGCTCTACACTCAAAATTATTCCAGGCAGTGCTCAAGGAACCATAAATGGCACTGGTGATCAAATCCATGCAAGTTAAGCACTGCATGCAAGACAAGCACTCTACTCACTGTGTTATATCTCTTGCCTCTGTTATGCTTTTGTTTGGTTGGTTTGTTTGTTTGGGAGCCACATCTGGCAACGCTTAGGGGTTACCCCTGGCTCTGTGCTCAGAAACCTCTCTTGGCAGGCTTAGAGGATGCTCATATGCTATGCCGGAATCTAATCCCTCGTATGTACAAGGCAAATGCCTTACCTATCATTATTACATGACTTTTAGCTAGCCCAAGTCACTACTTCAGAACTTCAATGATAGGATAAAGATAAGGTAGGAAGAATCCTAAATTAGGAGCACATATGTGAGTGAAAGATGATCACTATATCATAAGAAAAAATATGCTGCCTGGCAAACTAGCCCATATAGGTCAAAAGCACTAATTTAAGAAGTAAAATTTACTATAGGATATTTAGCCATGTATTTGGGATAGTGAATAGCTTGTGTAAAACAGAAAAGTCTTCTCCTTACACCAAGTATTTTAGTTCTACTCATTCATTTACTCACGAATGCTTTCACTGCACGAAGCCAAAATTCTTAAGCAAATCAATTCAAAAGAGAGTTAATATCTCTAGCCTTTTGGACATGCATAATAAGTTGATAATAGTTTTCTTTGATGATTCAATGGATTGGGAGATTTTTTTTTTCTTTTGCCTGCAAGCTACAATGAGAACTAGTACTAAGTCAAACCTCTGCATCAGAATGACCACATCAGAATGCTTTAAAATTCTAAACTGAATAAATTTAAAAGATACTGGTCCTTTATCAGTCTCTCCCTCCTCTGTGCTACTGGCAGTCCTGAGGACCAGCACCCAGCACCAGTGATGCTAAGGGAGTTATGCAGTACCAGGGAAGGAATTCGGAGCTTGAGCAAGAAAGATGTGCACTCTATTCCTTCGAGATGTTTCCTGACCCTCACAAAATTTAATTTTACAAAATTTGTACTGCTCATTCTCAGCTATTAGAGATCACTTCAATGCTGATAAAGACGATAAGCTCAACTGCATGAAACAGAATTCTACTAAATTTTAATATAAAAGTTTCATATTGTTAAAAGTGAACCCAAGGGCTTAAGGCCCAATTGGTATTCGAGGTTTGGGAATGCCTGGGGCCTGGGGAAGGTGCCCAGGGTCTGGGTACGCCTAGGGTCCAGGTAAAGCCCACCGCCAAGTTGGAGACAACAACATAGATGTACTCGTTTACAGAGCTCTGGGGTTCACCACAGCCTTCTGTTGCAGAAGGACTTAGGTCTGAGTCCCCGAGCATCCAGATTCAAAATATTTAAGTAAATTCCTATGATAATGAGCACACAAATCAAAGCATTTAATAGGTTCCACACGAGTGTTACAATTTAAAGTCACCAATAACAATCACAGAAAAAAGTGCGATTTTCTAACTGTTCCAGTCCCATCACGACATCATTAATTTCAGCCCTTATCATGATGGTATTTTGTGATATGGGTAGAACCTCCAGGTGGTCTTTAGATGTGTTCTGATTTGGCCTGGGAGGGCCCCATGCTAGCAGGGCGGAGGTGCCTCTTGTGACAAGGGTGGAGGTACTGGCCTAGGCTGTGATCTATTGGGAAGAGGTAGTCTCGGGCCTCATGTTTCTACCTCAGGTAAGCCAATGACAAAAGCGAGAATAGCATTAAACTAGATTATACCCTTATTCAATACCTATTGTGCCATCTATGTGTTAGTCTCTTTTTTAGTGACTGTGTGCAATTATTCCCCCTAATCTTCAAGGGCTATCTTCCCTCTATGGGGACCAAGGTGTCCCCATGTTGTGATGTAACATGGTCAGTTAGGTTCCACCTCCCTCCCATCCCTTCAAGGTGTCTCTAAAATGAAATGCAAGATGTCCTTGCATTGGAATGCCCTTATGGTTTACAGCCTGGTTCCAGGAATCCCTTGTCTCTTTGGGCCTAGTCTTTCTTAACTTTGAAATTGCAGCCTGTGACTAAATTTCTAAAAGCAAACTAAAAACAGAAGCCAACAGTGTGATCAATTCTACAGCAATCATACCCATTACTAAGAAATTATCATTCCTTTTAAAACTACTTGAGAAACATAAAATTACCTAAGAACACACTATGTCAAAAATGTCCATTCCAACATCATTTAAACTAATCTTTTTCTTCCTTGTACTATACTCTAATAGCATGCTGCATTAGTTTGGTACTTAGCTTTCAGAAGACAATCTCAAATTTGAAAGCAATGATGGTTCAAAGCCACTTCGGATATACTGGCTTTGCCACTGGTAAAGAATATGATACCTATTTATAAGTGCACCAGCCTATATGTCTACTTGGCCAGATTAATGAGTGTAGGGAGCTTCTTAGAACAGGCAGAATACTTAGTTAAAAGAACTTCTTAGATCAGGCAGAATACCTAGTTAAAATGAAGGACCTTGTGACTTTGCTCAAAGCAAGTAACCTCAGAAATTAGATGTAAAACATTTAAGGTCATCTTATTTGTATATCCCACCTGCAGGCAGCCTTGAGAAATTGAATGTTAACCATTTAAGACTTAAGGGCACCAAACAGAGAGCCATAATCAAAGCAGGTAACCTTGAGAATTAAACATTTAAGGTCACCTTACTTGAATACCCCACCTGATGGAGATAGGTTCCATTATCAGTTCATCATGACCTAGTAGAGACAGATCTCATTATCTGCACATTCCATCTCATTTGCTAATGGATCCTGTTATGCCTGTTCTATAGGTATGAGCAGAACTATGCCCCCCAAAAATATATAAACCAGGCCTTGAGTTTCAATAAATTGGAATTGGGTTCAGTCTTGGCTGAAATCCTTTTCCCACTTTTGTCTGTCCCTGTGTCTGTCTTTTCTGTCTGTCGTCATGTCTGTCTTTGCTTCTTTGTGTTTGCGTCTCCCTCCAAGAAAAAATAACCACATCTTAACTGGTGCCCCTGCAGGAAGGGCACCCACAAATGAGTCAACAAGTTGGAGCTCACACTTTGCATAAAGGAGTCCTAAATTTGATCCCTGGGACTCCATGGTCCCTCAATCATACTCAGAGTAACCTCCAGAACTGAGACAGAATACTGCCAGTTGTACCCCTAAAACAAACACAACATACCATATTTATTTGCATTTCAAAACCTTTCTGTTATGATTGTAATAAGCAATATAAACTTCAATGACTTTTTTTCAATAAATTTTTAAATAGTTTTCCATTCAGACTATTATTAATCTAATGACTTTGTTTTCTTACCTGTGTAATTTTGTATAAATAAATCTGACCCAGGATTTAAGAACATTAAAAGTCTCCACTATCTCATTCTTGGAGTCCTAATCTATTAAATACGTCTATCCCACTAAAGATAAAGGCTATAAGGGAATGCTCTGGGTTCTTAAATTATGGGAAGAGACTCTATAAAGAGAAATGAGGGCTGAAATATTTGAGTTGGAAAAAAATCTTTAATATTTCAGTTCAACTACTGTTCATAACAGTATAAGAAACTTAAGTAACACCAATAGAAGAACTCCCCAGCTGAGCTACAGCCAACCCATGGATCATGAGAATAAAAATCCTGTTGTCTTAAGTCAATGACTTTTAACATGATTTGTAACATAGTAATGAGAAAAACACAAATTTTATGGCCAGAATGGATTTAAATTTTAAACTGTCAGGTGTTCTAAGTTACTGTCTATGTTATTTGTCCAAACTATAAATTGCTTAAGGGCAAGAATGTGTTTTAATGATTTTCATCTCCATCACTCTCTAGCATGATGTCCTAAAAATAGTATGTACTCAAATAAAATTTATTATTTTGTCCACAGACTAAGAACTTTAGAGGCCCAACTAATTTCTGTTGTTTCCTATAAGTTTTATTATAAGTTTTGTTAGAAAATTATTTCCTTTAATACAAAGATTCCTGGATTTGAGGGTTGTATTTTTTCCAGAAGTGTCTTAGGGAACAGCTGACAACTGCCAGGTTTTACACCTGGATTTGTTCTACTCATGAATCAATCACGGTGATAACTGGGGGACCGTATGTGGTACCAGAGACTGAACCAGGGTATGCCACATGCCTGCCTATACTATCTCTCCAGCCCACATCTGGATGGGATTTCAGAATCCAAATATTATTTTATATCATTTAAATTCTGTCATTATGTTATACATGAAGTAATGATGAATATTCAACTATACTAGAGGAAAATATAATTACTTTGAGGTATCCTCAGAAACTAAGACCAGAAGCCAATTCTCACTGGCAATGAATGAATCCCTTTCTTCATGCAGCCACACAAGCACTATTTGTTCTTGTTATCAGCTTCTGTGGTGTGATTGTGAGATATCTTGCTGTAGTGAAATGAGTTTGAGGAAGAGGGATAGATATAGAAGGATAACACTCATTTGTGGGATATAAAAAAACAGCAAGCCATACTTTGAAAATAATACCAGAAAACTATAAAGATAAGGGTTAGGAATAGTTCCATGGTAAGAAGCTTGCCACAAAGAGTGGGAAAACACAGGGCAGAGAAGAGACCGTTATGACAATGATAGTTGGAAATATCACTCTGGACGAGAAATGGGTGCAGGTAAAATAATATGCATGGCACCATTTGTGACAGTATTGCAAACCACAGTACCTAAAAGAAAAAAACTGGGGGAGAGAGAAGAAAAGTGTCTGCCATATAGACAGGTTGGGCTGAGTGTGGTGGGAAAGAAATGGGACATTGGTGGTGAGATGTGTACACTGGTGAAGGGAAAGTTGTTGGAAGCATTATATAGCTGAAATTCAACCATCAACAAACAACTTCATGACTGTGAACCTCACGATGATCTGTGATTTAAGAAAATGAAAATAAGAAAATGACAAATTCATCTCATCTAGAAATAACATTTAAAATTCTAAATAACAAAGAGTAATATTCCATTTTGTTACTCAAGGCCACAGAATATATATTACTGGTAATACCCCAAAGTACTTTAGAAGACTTGTTTGAGTGATCGAAATGATTGCATTTGCAGAAAAGACACTTAGCAAACTTACTGCTATTTTCTTCTGCACTTCAGTGATTTATCCTTTGGCTAGATATCTTGACTTTTTCTGTCATTGAAAGTTTGCCAGACATCTTAACTTCTGTGTTACTGCAAGTCTGTCCAAAATATATCTCAAGTAACCACACACCTTCAGAGACTCATTCTTAAAATCTTCAGGAATATGCCAATTCTATGATCTCATTTGTTAAATACCTTTAGCTATACAACTTTATAACAAAATCATAAGGGAACAAAGTTTACTATTATGTACATCTGATTTTCTGACTATACTTATTAACTGTTGTAAAACTGTAATACACTCTAAAGACTTATCTTTATCAAGGATCACCAGTGGTATTATAAAGCAAGAGAATATAACACAATTGTGAAAACTATTAATTGATATTGAATAGATACTAAATAATAGAAACTTAATATTTAAATACTAAATAGATATTAGATACTAAATAAAAGCAATATCAATATGTATTAAACATGAAATTTTCAATATGACTTTTGTTTTGTTTGGGGGCCACACCTGATGATGCTAAGGGGTTACTCCTGGCTATGTGCTCAAAAATCACCCCTGGCTTGGGAGAATATATGGGTGCTGGGGGATCAAACCATCCTAGGCTAGTGCAGGCAAGGCAGATGCCTTACCTCTTGCGCACTGCTCCGGCCCTGTCAATACGATATTTTAAGCACATTTATGTACATCTTTCATATATTTAAATTGGTCACAGCATATATGTATTATAGTATCTCACTGGTATAAATTATTATTAGGGACAGATAGTAAAGAATTGAAATGATTGTCCTAGATTCAATCCCTGGAACCACATGACAACTGTAAAGCATCACCTAGTAAAATCTTACAGACCCCTGAGTTTGACTAGTTATAACTATGATGGTACCTAATTCTTGCTGGAGTGCTGCAGGGCGGGTAGTTCCTAGCACCACATGGCCAAAGTAACAACAAACTTTTGGGCATTCCCATCAAAATATTAGCCTGATTGTCCAGGTATTATGGTCCCTAGAACCTCTAATCACTGCTTACAAAACTGAAAACTCATTGATTAATTTATAATCTATGTTTCCTTAGCCCAAAGAGTTTGAAAAAGTAATAGGAAGAACCAAAAAAAAAAAAAAAAAAGTCAAATTGCCTGATTCCAGAATGAAACTAAGAGTTTTAAGTCAATATGTTAAGTTCTTTAACTAATGGCTTCACAAAGATTTCACATCAGCAAATTGTGTAAAGCAATTTTTCTGTCAGAAGGGCAGAAATGGGGTTAGAAATATTATAGTGAGTAGGGTGCTTTCCTTGCACAACACTAACCTTGATTCAAACCTCGGCAGCCCAAGGTTCCACCGGAGCATTTCAGGAGTAATTCTTGAGTGCAGAGCCAGAAGTAATCTCTGACTATCACAGGGTAATGCCCAAAAGACAGGGGAAAAAACCCACAAAAGTAAAAATGAAATGTCTATTAATATATGCTTATCCTTCCATTATTAATGAGTTATGATTATTCTCAAAAAATCTCAACACAACAAAATGCTTAAAAACAAATTTAAGGTGAAAGATGAAAGGTGAAAATTTAAGGTGAAAATTCAAGGTGAAAGAACTATATACTAAAAACTGCAAGACACTGATAAATGTTACTGAAAATGACAGAAATTAAAAGATATTCCATGTTCTTAAGTTAGAAGATCATTATAAGCATAAAAAATAAAACGATATCTGCATTACCCAAAGAAAACTTTAGCAAATAGTATGCCTTGCATGCAGCTGACCCAGGATCAATTCTTAGCACTCCATATAGTTCCCTGAGGCTGGCCAGGAGTAACTTGAATGCAGAGTCAAAAGTAAACCTTGAGCTGAACCAGGTGTTGCCAGAGACAAATACTAAAATCTCCAAATTCAATGCAATTCCTATCAGAAATTTAATTGCACTCACAAAACCCAACAGTCAGAAAAGAATAAACCTATTAGACAAAGAACAGCTAACATTTAGCAAAAGAAAATTGAGCATGCCTGAGAAGCAGAAGAGTCAGAACCGTGAGCCTTTGTACAACACATAAAAAAGAAAATAAAACACCATCATACTGCAAAAGTGACAATGGGGAAACAATGCAGAGCCCTACCATGCTTATTGAATAAAGATGGTACTTCTGAAGACTATACTTAATTAAATCAATGCTTCACCAAGAGTACTTCCTTCAGCCAGATTTTTATTCAGGTTTAAAGGAAGAATACACAGCTTCACAGATAAACAACAGCTCGGAAACATTGCAGACTTAAAACCAACATAAAAGCAAGAGATGAAGGGTCTACTTTAAGACAAGACAGACCAAACAAACACAGCAAAGTATAAAAAGATGACACAAAATCTCAAGACAATCTCTCTCAATATCAATGGAATAAATGCTCCATTTAAGAGACTGTGTGGCAAAATGGGTCATAAAATTAAATTCAACATTTTTCTGCCTGCAAGAAACACATCTGAATAAACAGAGCAAACAGATTCAAAATCAAAGATTGGAGGACAATTCTCCAAGCAAACAACTTCCTTAAAAAGGTTGCCATGACTATGCTAATATCAGATGACAGTCTGTAGACTTAAAAATGTTGCGTCTGGGGTCAAAGCAGTGGCACAAGTGGTAGGGTTTTTGCCTTACATGCACTAACCTAGGACCCCCGTGTCTCATATGGCCCCCAAGCCAGGAGCGATTTCTGAGTGCATAGCCAGAAGTAATCCCTGAGTGTTCACTGGGTATGACCCCAAAAACAAAAACAAAAAAAAGTTCTGAGTCAGAGGGGAATTTCTTAATATTCACAGGATGTGTACATCAGGAAGAAATCATACTCCTAAACATATATACACCCAATGAAGTCAGCAAAACCAAACTAATAGACTTAAAAAAATATCAATAGCAGCACAATAATATTGGGTGACTTCAACACAGCCCTGTCAACTCTAGATAGATCAACCGGGCTAAAACTCAACAAGAATATGCTGACTTTGGATAAAAGAAATGGAAGAGAGTGGCTTAGTAGATATACATATGGCTCTTCATTCTCAGAAAACTGAATACACATTCCTCTCAAATACATATGGAACATTCTCCAAATTAGACTAAATGGTGGGCCATAAAACATACCCCATAAAATTAAGAAATAGAATTGAATCAATTATCTTTTCAGATTGTAATGCACTCAAAAATAGAAGCAAATTACAAACATACGGGAAGAAATAATTTTAATACCTGGAAATAAAAAATCTCAACTACTGAACTACCAGTGAGTGAGTAAAAGACAAAATCAAAGAGGAAATAAAAAAGATTCTCAGAAATAAATGAGAATGACAAATTAACAAAATTTGTGAAACATAGCTAAAGCGGTAGTAAGAGGAAAAATTAGTTTTGTAAGCATTCATCAAGAATTTAAAGGCACAGTTTAAGAATTAGAAATGGGGGCCAGAGTGATAGGACAGTTGTAGTGTGTTTGCCTTGCATGCGGCCAACCCTGATGGATCAAGGTTCAAACCCTGAATCCCATATATTCCCCTGAGACTGCCAGAGCAATCTCTGAGCACAGAGCCAGAAGTAATCCCTGCACACCACAGCGTGTGGTAAAAAAAAAAAATTGGAAATTACCCAAAAAATAATCCAAAAATAGGAAGGTCAAAGGAAATAATACAACTTAAAGCACAGATTAGTGTCCTGTAGACATAAAGAACAATCCAAAATTTTAATGAAAGCAAGAGTTGGTTCTCCAAAAAAATGAACATGTACATAGAAGTTATTGCAAAATGTGTATGAAATCAGGAATTTACCTGAATAGCCAAAGCATTTTGGAGGGAAAAAAGTTAGGAGATATTGCATTTTATTTATTTATTTGGGGGGGGGGGTCACACCAGGCAGCGCTCAGGGGTTACTCCTGGCTCTATGCTCAGAAATTGCTCCTGGCAGGCTCAGGGGACCATATGGGATGCCGGGATTCGAACCACCGACCTTCTGCATGAAAGGCAAATGCCTTACCTCCATGCTATCTCTCTGGCCCCAATATTATATTTTCTGACTTAATACTATAAAACTTTAACTTTCAAAATTTTAGGTACTGGATAAAGACTTTCAAAGCAATTGAATATAAATGATAGCCAAGTAATAAAACCTTATTTGTGGGTTCTTAATATTAGGTAAAAGTGGTGGGTGCTTGATAAAATAAGGAAATTATCTTCAAATGGTACTGGGGAAAAGGATAGCCACAAAATATAACAAGAGACCCTTATCACACATCATTCAAAAAAGTTAATTCAAACTAGATTAAGGGCTTCAAGTTTAAATAAGAATCCATAAAATGCCTTGAGGAAAACATGACAAAACTCCCCAGGATAGGAACTTCAGATATGTTTGCAATAATTTGACTTCAGTAGCAAAGATAACAAATACAAAAATAAACAACTGGGACTAATTCAGATTAAAAGATACTTTAATGAATGAATGAGAGCAACTATTTATATGAAATACTTTATTAAGGGCTAACATCTTATATATCCAAAGCAATCACAAAGTAAAGCAACTAAAAATTAATTCCATAATTAATGGAAAGAGATGAACAAATTCAACCCCAAAGAAAATATAAGGATAACACACCAATAAAAATAGAATATATCTAAAAGACTGGAAACAATCAATGTAGAAAAGAAATCTCATTTAGTATCATTGAGAACATTGTTTGGTTCTGCTTCTATTTAATGCAATATGGATATTTCTCAAAAATTAATAATAGAATTCTCATATAACTCAACAACTATGATTCTTGGCATCCATCTCTGAAACAAAATTATCAATTTTGTTAAACTAGAATAGCGTTAAACTAGAATAGCTTGGCAAACAGAATTTCAAAAAATTCAGACATCTGGGTCCAGAAGGAGACTCAAGTATGTTAATCCTAGTAGTAGATGAGAGATGATGAAAGAAGGTAAAGAAAAAAAAAAAAAGCAAATTCAAAAAAGTAAACAAAAGTATCTAAATTCAAAGATGAAAAAATAGAACATTTGAAATATGGAGGGTATAGTTATACAAGTGGAATATTAATAAAATATTTAATCTTCAATAATACTGCTAAAAATCCAAAAGAAAAATTTAAAACACATACACATACATACATAAACATGTATGACCTAAATCACAGTATTTTTCTAAATGAGTTTGCTAGGATACGGAGTGAAATGAGGGAGCCACGGGTCATTTGTAAAGGGATTCTCAGATTAGTGCTAGGTTTGGCATTGTAACAGTGAATGCCTGAAACTGTTATTAAAAGCTCGCAAGTCACAATGCCTGAGAGAATATTTTTAGTCAAAAGAAAAATGAATGCAAGCAGCTAAGATTAATACACAATAATAGTAATATTTCAGAGCTGCTTAATCCTTTAATGATGAAGATATAGTACTTCAATGTAGTATATCTAATGAGGCAACAACTATAGTTAAGTCAATAAATACAGTAAGTTTTATTGATATTTAGAAATATTAGATACAGAAACAAACAGATCACTAGAATTGAGATCACAGCTATAAACTGTAAAATGCATGGATGATTTAGACAAAGTATCTAAAGAAGAACAAGGAAAGGCTCTTCAATAATAGTGCTGACATTAAAATGGGGAAATCTTACCTGTGCAAACAAGTTCTTATCGAATAGCGATAGGAATACACAAATTTTATATTGCAATGGGGGCCTCACACCCTGAACATTTGTCAGTCGCGTGGCTTAGGCTTCAGAAGATCGAAATTAACCATTCACCCCTGAACCTTGGATACTTTTTATGGAAACAACCACAGTTTTCTGCAGCATCACCAGGAATCCCTTCTACTTAGGGAAGGCCCTATTATTGCCTTGGCATGAACTTACTCCAGAGAGGGTTCTTATGACATGCTGACAACTTGGTAACAGCAACAACCTACTTTCAGGTTAGGGCTCTCTGCATTGACACCTAATGGTGAGTTGAAACCAAAAGATGCTCCATGTAACCCTGACTTTGACATAGAAACCAGGATCTCTAACTACAGAAACCTCCACGTCACCCTGACTTTGACATAGAAACCAGAATCTCTAACTACAGAAACCTGACAGCAACAACCGTGATTGGGAAGAGCTTTTACTAGGACCAGAGTTGGACAACCTAGTATGCCTGGAGCCTGGAGTTCATCTTATGCCAGGATAGTTCATGGGTAAGGTCTCTGTTTTTAGGCCAAAGGTTTTTCTTTTCTATTTCTCCCATATATTGCTGTGCCCATGCAAACAATTGCCCCACACATATACATACACATACACACACACCGTTTATCATTTTTATTTTAATCACAGTGGCTTACATATCGTTCGCAGTAATATTTTAGGTACATAATAACATTGAGTCAGGAGAATTCCCACCACCAAATTGTCCTCCCTCCAACCCCGTTCCCGTCCTGCCTCCCATAGCCTCCATCCTCACCCCCAGGGCTGCTAGAATGAGCGGTCCCCTCTGTGCCTAGCTTACTACTTAGTGATCTTACAACTGTTTGGTCATGGTACCTCCATTATATACCCCTCTAATTGGGAGGCGGGATTAGATAGTTAAAGCTATGTGGTTTTGTTTGAAGAAGAGAAAAGTAGTAAGATGGGGTAAAAATCAAATATGGGCGGAGTCCTTCTAGAGGCTCTCATCCTCAGTTTGGGAGACGAAGGGGAAAAAGAAGGTAAAACACCACAACAGTATAAAAAGAAGTATCGAATAAAATACCCAGTGAGCACTACAGCAATAAAGATAGGCACCATATACTTGCCATGGACCTGATATAAAAAACATGACAGCACAAAACGGAAGAAGAGAGAAGAAAGAAAAAAATAATTAAAAAAAATGGAGACAACCAGTTCAATATCCACACCGATTCAAAGAAATCAACAAAAACTAGATAGATTAAAAAAAAAAAAAAGATTATTTTGTGCTTTTTGTCTCTTTTTTTTATAAATTTATTTTTCCCCTCCTGCATAGGCATAGTAAACATTGGGGTTATTCGAAAAAAGAGATACAGGGTTTCTCCACACTTGGAGTATATTGTCATGGGATTAACTAACACACACCTATTTTTTTGCATTTCTTTATCTCTTATCTTTAAAAAAACAAAAGAGCCTACTAAATCTTCTGCTATTTGTATTAATGACTTCATTGGAGATACATTAATTACACTAATCAAAGAAATCAGAGTATTCCAAAATTGAGGTGTACATACCCAGAGTTTAAAGGCTAGATGGTAAAAATAGGCTAAAATAAAAAAATTCCAAGATATCGTAATGAAAATTATGAAAGTCCATGACAGAGACAAAATACTGAAGGTTGCAAGATTAAAGAAGGAACTTACAAAGGAATTCCATTAAGAATCACAGTAGAGCAAATGAGACTTTACAGACAGGGAAGAGTTAGATTAAATGAACACCTCACCAAAACTACTAGAAAGATTATCATTCTTATTTGAATGAATGACAAACAAGCAACAAAAATGACCAACAGCTTAGACAATTTATAGTATTAAATGCAGCATTACTTATTTGTTTGCTGGAAAACTCAACAGAGTAAATACCAAGTCTTCCCAAACTCATATATAGTTTAATCCATTACTACCAGGCATAACAAGGAGTTTTTCTAAGGTACAAATAATGTACTAAAATGTGTACAAATGAAAAGGTAAAAGAAATTAGAAAAGCCAAAGCAATTCTGAAAAAGAATCTAGTGAGAGGATTAACTGATTCCAACATATAACCACATTAATAAAGGCTCTGATCTTATATTAAGTACTAAGCCATATATAAACAAAAACAATTAATGGATGATTTATTAATATGTTGGTTAAAGGAATTAACATGTCCAGGACACCAATGATAACAAAGATAGGTCAAACAGTGACACTAGATTACAGAAATGAAACTTCCAAGGGAGAGAAATGGAAAGGGGAAGTGAAACAAGATGATCTAGAAATAACACAGGACAAACTCACAGGCCTTGGGCCTGTTTGTCATATGGAAACAAGATAGATGTATACATCCAACCCACTAGACCCAACACTTTCATACTCTTGAGACTCAAACTAAAACAAAAAATAAAATTTAGAGTGTGCTTGTCAAGAAGATAGGTTGTAGGTTGAAAGGAAGCTGAGACTTTAACATAGGGATGTGGACATTGATAGTGGAGACTGGAATTCCCTTAGAACATTATATGTATGAAATTATATCATCAACAAAACTGTAAATCGGTGTCAAACAAAACAGAACAAAAAATAAAGACAATTATTGGTGCAAACAACATAAATACAGAAATAAAAAAATAATCCACAAAATTAAGGCCAATTTGTGACAAAATGAAATTATAAGGAAAAGATAATCTTTTCAAAAGAAATGGTGTTTCCGGGGTCAGGCGGTGGCGCTGGAGGTAAGGTGCCTACGCTAATGTAGGACGGACCGCGGTTCGATCCCCCGGTTCCCCATATGGTCCCCCGTGCCGGCCAGGAGCGACTTCTGAGCGAATAGCCAGGAGTAACCCCTGAGTGTCACCAGGTGTGGCCCAAAAACAAACAAACAAACAACAAAAAAGAAATGGTATTTCTTTAGATGTGAGAATATATAAAATGTACCTAGATTTTTTTCCAGTCCCATCGAGATTAAATTAATTCAATAGCTAACTTTTGCAATATCTACCTAATCAATTCTAAAGAATTCCTTATATTCAACTTAAATTTCATTTCTGAAGTTATTTGCCATGGCAATAAAAATGTAAGCAAAATAAATCAAAGACGAAATCAACATTAATGAAGCATAATGCACACAACAAAAGTTCTGAGGCTTTATTCATTTTAGATATTCTAGGAAAAATGAGTACAAATACACAAATTTTACAATTAGTTAATACCTAATAAATAATATTAAGTGATTCATAAACATATTATCACCTAAAATACATCACATGTTTTACAAAAGTGACTCCAGTGACTTCTAACCCCTGCTCTTCTTCAGAATTACCTGTGGGAAGAAGAAAGAAATTAAGATTTATATTAAACCTTTGACAAAAATAATTTCTAAGTAAAATATTAAATAGTCCTATGTTTATAATATACAAGACTGAATTTATAGAAACCAATTTGAAGATGTCTGGGGAATCCTTTACCTTGCAAATGATATAGATTTTTCTAAATTAGCCTGTCTCTCAAAGATATCAAAAGATTCTCAAAATCTGTTGTATAATAACTTTAACAGTTAACTAAAATAACATCCAAACACTATTTTCTTCAATTGTTTCTTTGACTGTCAAAGTATTCAAGTGAATAGTTTATAACTTAAGTTTTGTACACAATTTGATATTTCAAGAAGTCAAAAAATGCTTCAAATATGAAAATCCTACTGTCAAGAATTCAATAAATAAAATATTTACTGCTATATAAAATTTTTTGGGTTGGCATTATATCAATATAGAGAACATGATTAGTCATAGGCTGAAGAGTTTGTTACATAGATATTTTCCAAAATACATAGCCCTTAAGAGAGAAAATGAGTGAGGAAGCACTTTTAGATCAAAATATTTCCAAAAACTTTATTTTATGAGTTTGGAGCCACAACCGCTAGTATTTAAGATTTATTCCTGGTTCTAAACTCAGGGGTCACTCTTGCGTGGAGTGCTCAGGACTATCTGCAGTGCTAGGGATCAAACAGGGTTCTGAGTAGAACAAATCTCTGGACTACTGTACTTTCTCTGGCCTGATTTCCAAAACATTTTTAAAAACTTTTTTTAAGATAAGCAAACCTATGATTTAGAAATAAAAACAAACCCTATATTGAAAACACACAAATTACTGTACTTTTTCATACCATAAGACACACCCCACCACCATACCCCACATGGGGGAAAATGTCTGTGTGTCTTATGGAGCAAATACCACCTGAAGCTGAAGCCTGAGTGCAGGAGAGGAGATCATATACTAACCACTTGACATCCACAATGTTACGCCTCCTTTATTGTGCAGACATGCCACGTTGTACAAGCAATCAAGTTAACACACTTTCATGGTCACACAGAGAGCTTTCTTTTAAGTCTACTTAATCACTCCTGCGACATTTTTGCTTTTTTTTTTTCTTTTTCTTTCCCTCCTCACTGCTATGACTTTTTTTGAATGCAAAAGTATTTTAAAAATGTTTTTTTTTAATATAAAAAAAATGTTAGGTTAAATGTGTTTAACTAGCTGTGGACTGGTATATCGTAAATACGTTTTGGCCTTGCAGACTGGTTGTTCTCCACCACTATCTCCTGACGGCATCTCGCATTTGCCTTGCATGTGGCCTACCCAGGACGAACCCATGTTAGAACCCAGTATCCCATATGGTCCTGAGCTGCCAGGAGGAATCCAAATGCCATGGGGTGTGGCCCAAAACCAAAGAAACAAAAAACTACATTGGAAAATCATTTTTATGTCTACTTGTTATTTCAAAATGAAGACTGGTTATTTCAAAATAAAGACCCGAACAAAAAGAAAAAAAATTTAAAACCTACTGAGATTAACTATCAAAAATTAAGTCTCTCATAATTCATCACCTATCAAACATAGCTGCCAGTTAATACTTGCATATTTATACAGGAAATAAGCCCTCTATAAAACAACACTGTAACTGTCCAAACAGGTATAATGTTAAACTATTCGATCCTAGAAACTTTTTGTGGAGAGGTATCTATTAACATCAAGTGGGAATAATGATCTCAGAGCATACAAAAAAAAAAAATTCTGTCACAGGCTTCACTCATTCGTATTTTATCAGAATATCAATAAGAAGCAATTTCTCCTTATCTATATGATCCATCAATTAATCTCAAAATTAGAAAAAATATAATTAGGGCCAGAGCAGCAGTAGAGCGTTTGCCTTACACATGGCTGACCTAGAATGAGTGTGGTTCCATCCCCTGGCATCCCATATGGTCCCCCAAGCAGGAGAGATTTTGAGCGCTTAGCCAGGAGTAACCGCTGAGCGTCAACGGGTGTGGGCCCCCCCCCACAAAAAAGAAAAAATATAATTATAAAATTTAATTGACCAAAGATATTTTAATAAATTTAATGTGATGAATCTTTTCAAATACAATAACCTCCTAGTAGAAACCATACAGACTAAAAATAATTTATTTCTCCTATCTTCGAAAAGTATATAAGAAGTATGTAAGCTGATGTCAATATTACCATTTGAAATCCTTAACACACAAAGAAAATTTACCTCTAATTAAAACATACTAACATGAAGAGCCAAGTATCAGATTCTGTCAACAAAGAATAAGAACTCTAAATTAGATAGTGGTACTAAAGTCCATCCCATATGATAATTACTTCCCCCATAAAAGGTAAAAGTGACAATTATGTGTCAGGTTGAGAGGATTATAAAGTGAGGGCAACTATGCAGTGAACTATAATAGCACAAACAAAAAAACAAAATCGTGTGTTTACGTGAATGTTAGATCTCAAAGGGGAATGCTCATTCCCTTTGTGAGTGACAGGCCTCCCTCATTTGTCACAGAGCTTTGAAATTTCATGTAAGACATTACACAAAAATACTAAGTGATGTATCTAAATGCAGATTTGCCACGAGAATGTCTCAAACATATATACACCGAGGTATGTTTAAAGTTAATTCTGGTCAAGAAAAGACATTTAGACTTACCTTTGCTGCATTAAGTATGTGTTCTGTTTTAATGATTCCACACTTATTCTCACATGCATTTAGTCTGGATTCTTCCGCTAGTCGATGAATAAACAATAAACAGTTCAGATGTACCTTAAAAAAAAAAAAATTCCAAAAAATATTTAAACTCAAACACTAAAACTTGGAAATAACTTAGAAGTCTCCAATCTTCATGTTGTAACCTTCATTATTGTATTTATTTAAAGTAACCAAAAACTTAATTTTTTTCCCCACACAAAAGATAGTTAGGACTTTATCTAAAAATAAAAATAAAGAGGGGGCCGGGCGGTGGCGCTGGAGGTAAGGTGCCTGCGCTAACCTAGGACGGACCACGGTTCGATCCCCCGGTGCCCCATATGGTCTCCCGTGCCTGCCAGGAGCGACTTCTGAGCGAATAGCCAGGAGTAACCCCTGAGCCTCACCGGGTGTGGCCCAAAAATCAAAAACCAAAAAAAAAATAAATAAATAAATAAAAATAAAAAAAATAAAAAATAAATAAAAATAAAGAGCAAAGTCTAAGGAAGACAGACTGTCAAATAAGATCTTCTATTTCATCCCCCTATATGAACATGCCTGCATATTTTCTGCAGTTTCTTGCATATTCTTAGACATAAGTATTATATTTAAGAAAAATGCATGATTATTTGGACTATTTGAATATATAAAATTATATTTTGCTAAATACTTTACTTTAAAATTTATGATCTAAATCAGAACGTGCTACTCAATCTAATGCACATACTTTGAAAACAGTCCAACTAAAATACAAGGTTTAGTCAACAAAAAATGAACTGAATTGTGATCCTATTTCAACTCCATTCTAGGATCACGTATCATATACTTTTAAATACTGGAACAGGGTTCCCATCCCTTGCAGGGTGCCTAAAGGCACTATCAATTTAGGTCTTTTTAGATAGCATCTCTAACGTATTTTCTTTGGCCATTTATACAGCATAATGTATGTGTTTTGCAGTTAAAAATTAAAACATGATAGCTAATAATCTCCACTCCATACACACAGTTCATTAAATATTAAAGAATTAGGTAATGTGTTCTTTAGGTCATGGGGTATTTTTAAGTTTTTATATTATATAGAAATTCTTAGTAGATTAAGGTTAAGATTACTTGGAAATATGGTATATTGATACAGTGATGAACTATCTTCTTTAAATTTCATAAGAACTCTTAAGTGGGTGCTGAAATAGATACTCAGTGGCAGAGCACTTGCCCTACATGAGGCCCTGGCTTTGACTCCTGGTATGCGACCATACCCACATAGAGGGACACACATATACACGCTTGAAGCACCCAGATCTTACTCTACAAAACATCATCTCAATCTTTTTCAAATTCCTACAATATTCTGTAGCAAAAACACAGAATATGGCAAATTTTCCTCTTAAATTTCTACTTCAAAAGACAAATAGTTTCCAGATGCCTTTTGGATAAATTCCAAATTCCTTAATATTATGTATCACATGACTCGCCTTTTCTGTTTTCATCTTTCACCTTTCTTAGTTTCCAGTTCTATACTATATCTTTTGAACTTCTTTCAACAGTTGAATAAAACATTATCTACCTATTAGACTAAAAACTTCTCTAGAAAATCTAACTCTCCCAACATGTAAATTCATGCTTCCTATCACTTCCCGTAACAACTTTTTATCACTGCATATTACTCTATGATAAACTACATATATTGTACTGCAATTTATTACTTATCTTATACAATGGACAAAACTATCTTTCTAAGTATTGTACACCAAGCAGATCAATAAGTAGGAAAAGTCAATAATTGTACAAACAAAACATGCCTTTATATCAACACAAATTGGGCGATAAAATATTTTAATCAGTTCTATGTGGAATATCATTTCCTCTCAATGAACATGAGCCTCAAATAGTCAAAAGATTATAAAGAAATTTATTTCTTGTTTTTTTTCTTTTTTTTTTAATAATGAGCTGACTTTCTGTATAACTTAAAAGGAGAGTCCTGGGCCAGAGAGATAATACAACAGCACATTAGTAGGGCTTTTGCCTTGCAAGCTGCCAACCCAGTACCAATGATTGTTCAAATCCCGGCATCCTTTATGGACCCCCGTGCCTGCCAGGAGCGATTTCAGAGCAGAGAACCAGGAGTAACCCCTGAGCGCCTCAGGATGTGGCCCAAAAACAACAACAAAAATGATATGGCTCCTGAAGCCCCTACAGCCTGGCGGGTCTGAAGGTTTGCAGGGCGACAGCAGAGACATTCACAAAGCAATAAGATGAAGTTCCAGTAGTCAGCCAGCTTTATTTCACAGTCCTAACCTAACATATATGGGCTTCTTAGCAGCCACTTCTCCGTTCCTTCCTTCTCTGGCTCATTTTGCCTCTGTCATCCTTTCAGTTGTTTCTCCAGGCTTCCTTGCTGACTGACTCCCTTTGCTTATGCTACAGCTGATGCTTCGTTGCTGATACTGAATGCTTTGCTGACTCTTTTCTTCTTATCCCCTTTTTCTCCCCAGCAGCCACCTCTACCTGTCCATTCCAGGTGTGGGCACTTTGATCATTAAGGTGCTATAAATAAGAAGTTGAGGAGGGGATATTCACATTCTCTACTTTTTTTGTAATATTACAGAACATTATTAATAAGCCTAGAACATACAAGTTTCTTTTCATAAGCTTCTCTAAACAAAATCACAAAAACATTTCTGCAGTTTGAAATAAGCTGCTATGTAAGGTACACAATATAACATAGCAATTGGGGAACATTCACTAGGATAGCTGGGAACTTCCAAAACTCTTAACATGCATTTCCCCAGAACTGTGCAAACAAGCATTAAAGTTAATACAAATAGTTCAGTTTGCAGTGGGGCTTAGAACAAAATAGTAAGGTCCATACAGATAAAACACAATTTAACCAGCAAGACAATGAAGGATGCAAATAGTCAAGAAATTTAAACTGAACCAAAGTTAAGGTTGCTCTAAATTCTGAAAAAACAGCCTTTTCTTTGTTGGTCTTCAGCTGGTCTTATATCCTACATATTCTCAACCTTCACCTTCTGTGTTAGGCTGCCAAGGTTGTCTAGGCTGGAATGGTCACTCATCTGGAGTGGTTGTGGGAATTCACTTCCCTACTAGCAGTCCTTTTCCAAGGAGATTTCTTTCCAGCTTTTTTTTTTCAAATCAGTGACCTCTATTTGCACTTTGGGAGGCAGTGGTCCTTGGAAAAGGGATCTTTGGTAGGAGAAAGGTAGGGTACCTAGGCCTTGGGGTGGGGAGGTCCAAATTTTCAGCTCTTTCCCCTTCATTCCTAGTGTATGACCAGCCTGAAGGAGCCTCCACCATGTTCACAACAGACGCCATGTGTGTTCTGAGCTCTCCATTCTCAGTCCAGCTAAAGAAAGCCATGACAAGCCCCCATAAGGCCAAAGCACTCACCATTGTTCCAATTTTATTCTTTTTTTTGGGGGGGGGGGGGTCGGGCCACACCCATTTGATGCTCAGAGGTTACTCCTGGCTAAACCCTCAGAAATTGCACCTGGCTTGGGGGGACCATATGGGATGCGGGGATATCGAGCCACGGTCGTTCCTTGGCTAGCGCTTGCAAGGCAGACACCGGCCACTCCAATTTTATTCTTGGGTTCAGGGTTCAAGTCACATCCTTGTTCAGGTGTCAGTTGTAAAATCACCCCCACACACATCTCCAAGCCCAAGTGAACGAGTCTGAATCAGCATCGCACAAGAAATAATCCAGACCAGGCTGAGGGTGAAACATGTAGTCTGGCAGACTTCTACCTAGTATGGACCTTACTGTCTGCCATAACTACTGGTTTTTATTGAGTACAGAGATCACCTCTGGGTGAGGAAGTAAGATAATTTTTGTTTTGGATGAAACCAAGATGTAAACAAACAGATACAATGAAACAAATACAGATACAAAGAAACCAGGAATAAACTTTGTTTTAGGTAAAATAAGGTGTAACCCAACAGCATACAACAGTTAAAATCAAGAGAACCCGGGAGATAGCATGGAGGTAAGGCATTTGATTTTCATGCAAAAGGTCATCGGTTTGAATCCCAGTGCCCCATATGGTCCCCCGTGCCTGCCAGGAGCAATTTCTGAGCATGGAGCCAGGAGTAACCCCTGAGCACTGCCGGGTGTGACCCAAAAACCAAAAAAAAATTAAATAAATAAAAAAATAAGGGGCCGGGCGGTGGCGCTGGAGATAAGGTGATAAGGTGCCTGCGCTAACCTAGGATGGACCACGGTTGGATCCCCCCGCTCCCCATATGGTCCCCGGTGCCTGCCAGGAGCGACTTCTGAGCGAATAGCTAGGAGTAACCCCTGAGCATCACCGGGTGTGGCCCAAAAACCAAAATAAAATAAAATAAAATAAAATAATAACACCAAGAGAACCATAAATATATTTGGGTGTTCACTGTGCAATATTTCTTGGATATTTTATCTCAATAGATCAAAAGAAACAGTCTCTTGCCTCTGTCACTCAGAAACCTCCATTAAAACCAAATTTCTGAACAGTATTACTCAAATGATAAATCTATTAACCGATTCATCAAGAGGGACAGATATCCTCAGTTGTACTAACCTTGGGATATATAATCAATCAAGGCATAAAGTAAAATATCCCAAAAATTGCAAAAAGAACAATAAATATCACAAAGAATAAATATTAGAAAAGACACCAACCCATATAGCTACTGTGTATTTCCAAAGTTAATTGTACACATTCCAAATGTTATCATGTGAAGAAAAGGAATACATAAGTTACCATTTAAAAGTTCTCAGGCTTTCACCAGCATCTCATATATTCCCAAGCTTCTCAGGAGTGATTTCTGATTGTAGAATCAGGAGTAACTCCTGAGTGCCAATGCATGTAGTCCCCAAACAAAAGCAAAAGCAAAAATTCTCAGATCAGTGGGAAAATCAAACCTATAATATTAAGGACAAATGTGTACTAACAGCCAATGGAAGACAAGTTTGATTGTGACAACTTCGCTGAGGAAATGGCATTTGAATGTCTGCATTTTCTAAGTGGAGTAGAGTGTGGACATATCAGATAGAATAATATCATGTACAAAAGACAGAAATTGTGTTAAGGATAGGTGACGCAATATGAGATGAATAAGGTCCCTGACCCCTTAAGTTACATACCAAAAAAATAAGAGTTACATACCACAATGAAACAGTGCCCTTTGTTCTAACAACTAAATTAGTACTCATTATTATTAGTTATTAATATTCAATAATTAGTTGGTGACTTTTAGTCTGATCTATAGCCTAACTGCTGTCAAGTTCACAGAAAAGGAAATCAAAACATAGCACCTTAGTTTTAAGTGTTTGTGTGTAAAATGTACCACTCCTGGCTATGATTTTCAACTGTCTATTGTGAGAGAAAACCAAAAAGCAAAGAAACCAAGTTGATGACAGCATATACAAGACAGTGAAGGAAAACTAAGGAAAGCCAAAAAAAAAGCATACACTCAGAACAGACAGCCAAAAGGTTTATTTCTCTACAAAAGTTTAGGAATTCAAGTCCACTTCCTTCCCAGGCCACTTTGATTCTACTTCACTATGTAGCCACCTATCTAAAAGTACCTTGAGCAAGTATTAATGCCAGATAATTTGTTATATAATTTATATTGATATATAAATTAAACATATTTAAAAATAGATGTTTGGATTCAGGCAGGGTCATTTTCAGTTAAATTTTTTGTAAAAGGCACTACTAACACAACTTCTCAGTACCTCCCTTCCAGTGTTCCTGCCTGACGCCTTCTTAGGATGTTAAATATATTGCTCATTTTACTTTGGTGTCTTTGTCGAAAAGCCATAAGCCAACAGTTATTTGTCAGTAAGACTGCTCAACTGTGAATTAGTTTTTCTTGAAATATTAAGAAAAAGACTTATTAAATTAGGTTTCAAGTCGAGCTACTACAGTTGTTATGGCGATAATGATGTTCACCTGAATCACTTTTTTTTTGTCTTTTATGTTGAATGTTTTTGTCTTAAATTTCTGAACATAAAGTAGAATGCCCGCTTTTCCCCTAGTTTTAAAAGAATGGAACATCTCCTTTGGTCTGTCACAAGAGTAAAGGACGTGTTTTAATTAGGAGAAGGAATTCATGTGGGCACTTAATTTCCAGGAGATAAGAAATTGGTTTCTTTAGTCAGCTTTTAGGCTACATCTCAACCCGCCTCCACACCCAGCATCCTCACTTCTCTTCTGCTTACCATGTGTTGCCTACTTGCTATCTTTTTCTCTTAGACTTTTAAACAGTTGTGGCCTCGTGTCACTTTATTTGATCACTGAAGCCCAAGCACCCCCCACTCAGAGCCCCCCCACCAAGTATTCCTAATCCTTTCTGTTCTTTTTGTTGCTTTCTGGATTCTGGATCTTGGTTGGCACTTTCCTCGGCCATTTCCTGTTCTCTGTTTCCCATAATGGTCAGAGAAGTGGCATAGGTGAATTGGGTTCATGTGAAACTGATTGGCAGAACAGTTTAGGATAATTTAGTCTGGAATTTCCATTGGTGCTGGGTAGGTGGTCTAAAAGGGGAAGATAAGGAAATGTATCTGATCTAGAATCCAAGATACTAACAGCTGTTAAAGATCAGTTTGTCAGCAATTTTAAATATCCTCTTCTATATTGTTATATATATTTTAATATATATTTTTCAAGTTGTCAGAAATTTTAAATATCCTCTTATATATTGTCATATGTAATATATTTTAATATGTATTTTTTCAAGCAATACTTGAAAGCTGTAAGTAGGAAATAAACGTTACGTTTTCTTTCCTTAAATTCATGGAGCACTATATAAATATGGAATACATCACATTCATTACCTATTAAAACCACGTATCTGTATCCTGGCGGACCCTAAAACCAGCAAGAGTCTGGTCTGGACTCTGGGGAGGAAACCTGCGTGGTCCTCGTTGACAATCTCCTACCAGCGGAGAGACCTAGAGTCCTGCAAGAGGCAAACGAATGCATTAAGATCCCCAGGCCCTGCGCCACCCCCAAACTCTCACCAGTAAATCTGCGCACTTCTCCAAGCGCAGCTGAGGCTTCCGCTGCTTGAGAAGGCGCTTCAGAAAGCCGCGGGGCGCCTTCCGCTTGAGCCGCTTCCTCCGGGAAATGGTGGTGGAGGGCGCCATCCTCGCCTCGCTAAGTGCCCAGGTCCTGCCGGCACCTCCCGGATGCTCACGGAGGCCGGAAAGCAGAAAAGGAAACGAAAAACCAAATCCGCTTCCAGACGCTTCGGAAAGCCCCAGCAGACAAGCAAGACGTAGTTTTGAATTCACCGCCAATGGCGCGCGCCAGGCGCTCGATGGTGACGTCACGGAACAAGCCCCGCCCCGGCGGTGCAGCTCCGCCAATCGCAAGCACCCCCGGGAGGTTCCGTGGCGTCACAGGGGGCGTGGCTTTCGTGGGCTGTCCGTCAAACCTCTTAGTGCCACTAGTTTGTAGCTAGCTAATCTAGAGATGCGCGTGTTGTGGAACAGATTGGTATGCTAAAGCAGCTACATACTTCCTTGATAGCTCAAAATGGCACAAATTGAATCACCTTTCAGTTCTGGAGGTCAAAAGACTTCAAATCAAGGGTCACCGACACTGCTTTTCTTCTGGAAGTTTCCAAGCACACTTTTTCACTGTGCTTGCCAACTGTTATGAATTACTTCTGATTTTTGTTTTCAAAGGGCTGGCAGAAGGGAGGGTGATTTAACTCAGCTGTCTTGCCTTTTATTGTGTGGGATCCTGAGTTTCATCTATAATAAAGGAAAAGAAAAAAAATAGTCCTTTCCCTTTATTTTTATAGCTCATCATTCTGCCTACTATTTCCACCACATTCTCTCACCTTTATTTTTTTTTTTTTAATTCTGACACTCCTGACTTTCTTTTAGGAACCCTTGCTATTCTATTTGACCTACAGAAATATTACTGATCATCTTTTTTTTAATCAAATTCCTTAGCATAATCAAATTTTTAAAGTTCCTTTTGTTCTGTTAACTAACATTTTTATATGTTTAGGATGGTAACTACTGGCTCTCTTCCTGGACTTGAATCAGTAGAAATTTATTCAGTGATAAATGCTTTACTATATCTGTTCTAATCAATACAGAAACAGCATGTGACTATTGCACATTTAAAATATAGTTACTATTGCTTTTTATTTAAACTTAACTAATTTACATTTAATAGTCACATGTAATTAGTGATCTTGTTGGATAGTAAAGAGAGCAAAGTAATAGGTAATTCTAATAATTCTTTCCAACAGTTTCATATATAGCTACAAGCTGAAGGTTAGCATTCAAAGATTTTTTAATTTATTTGCATTTTTCATAACTTTTACAACATAAATACATTTTTGTGAATTGTTTACATATTTAAAATTTATATTAGAGTATAATGAAATTGTTTTTAGTTCCTATAACGACATCTTCTTAGACATAAAGACATTTTATCTTAAGAATAGTAGAGTTTGATAAAGCTAATAGTGATACAATTATTTCTTTTAGGGCTCATATCTAGTGCTCAGTTCTTAGTCCTGGTTCTTTGCCCAGAGATCATTCCTGGTGGAACGTGGGTGTTCAAGTGACCATGTGCAATGAATAGAATGGAATTGACTTGGATTGCTGTGCAAGGCGAGGGTTATATCCCTGGATTATCACTCTGGCTCAATGAATAATCTATTTTTTTTTTTGGCTAGATAGAGTTGTCAAAGAGTTTGAATGACTCCAAATTAAAACGTTTATTTTGTTTTTAAAAAAGAATTTAAGAGAAAATTTAAGATATTGGGGCCTATAGATAGCACAGTGGTAGGGTGTTTACCTTGTATGCTGCTGACCCAGGACAGAACCGGGTTCGATTCTTGGCATCCCATATGGTCTCCCAAACCTGCCAGGAGCAATTTCTGAGCACAGAGACAGAGTAACCCCTGAGTGCCACCGAGTCTGGCCCAAAAACCAAAAAAGAAAATAATATTAAGATATTAGCTCTGTTTTATCATTTTCCATTATGTGATACTACCTTTAAATGAAAGAAAAGCATCTAAATTCTGTTTACTAAAAAAAGGTACCTCAAAAAGACAACTTTTTATTCATTACAGGATCAAGCATTGAAAAATCACATTACAACCTAAATATTAACATACAATGCTTTTTAAAACTGTTTCTTTTTTCCAATTGTTTTTTTTCCTTAAATGATAACATTACCATGGTTCATTGTATTTAAACTTATAAGGGCATTTAGAACTTTAGAACACACATAAAGGATCTTTCATGTAGAAGTGTCATGAGAGATAACAACCTTTAACTCTAAATCCTAGAAATATTAGGTTCATCTAAATGGGAAAATAATAATAGAAACAAAAGTAACAATGACACTAGGATTATGTACATATAATTTTTGCAAAAAGTTATGAAAAAAATTAAAGAATAATGTACAAACTTAGGTATGTGCATTTAGTTAATTATTTTATATCTATATTAAAAGTAATATTTTGAATGATATTTTTAACAATCTGGTAGGAAGTCTAAAATAATTCCAAGTGAGAAAAACACATGTATACCACATTTACGGTAACATGAGTCAAAAAATTTTGAAAGACACAGGTGTGAATTCACACACATAAGACTCACAATAGAACTGGAATATTACTGTGAGTATCATGTAAACCACTATGATTAAAATAAAATAAAAAAAGAAATATATCAATACATAAACATAGATTTTAAATAACTGAAATATCATTATATTTAAATGCTTAAAATGTATTAAATGTCCAATTATAAAATCATGTTCATTTTTTTTTCATTCAATTTTTTCTGGGGAAATTGTTCTTTAAAATTAATGAACAAGGGGCCCGGCACTGGCGCTGAAGGTAAAGTGCCTGCCTTGCCTGCACTAGCCTAGGAAGGACCACGGTTCGATTCCCCGGTTTCCCATATGGTCTCCCAAGTCAGGAGTGACTTCTGAGCTCATAGCCAGGAGCAACCCCTGAGCATCACCTACCGGGTGTGGTGCATAAACCTAAAAAAAAATTAATGAACAATTATTTATTTGAGTAGATATCTTAATTGGCATAACACATTTATTATATGTGTGACACCTGAATTCTATTTCTGATAGGTTTCTCCTGCTCCCAGACAGTTCTGTGTGGATCTTGTAGTTCATAAGCACAGCGTGGTGTGGCCCCTATAAAAGAAACCATAAGGTTTTTCACATTTTAGCTAATTTGCGTTGTATTTAGTGTTCAATATTTGTACTACTCTGCAAGTGTGGAATACATTAAGAGAATATTAATATCAAATTTAGTTCATATGCTATTAATAAATTTGAATAATTCTAAGTGAAATTAATAATTAAATATACCATTGCTGACATACCTTTCTGTATGATTAAAAACTATTACTGAAAGTATTGATAATAAACAGATAAAGGTGAAAAATTTCACAAAAAATTTGACAAACTTTCGTTAGTCACTGAAAATATATTGATTATAATAGGCAAAATTTAATTTAAAAATTACAGCACATGTGGCCAAAGCAGTGGCACAAATGGTAGGGCATTTGCTTTGCACACACTGACCTAGGAGAAACTGTGGTTCTATCCCCTGGCATCCTATAATGTCTCCCAAGCCAGGAGTGATTTCTGAGCACAGAACTAGGAGTAACTCCTAAGCATCACCAAGTGCGGCCAAAAATAAACAAATAAATAAATATAGAAAATATAGAAAAATGGCCAGAAGAAACTGACAAAAATGTGAATAATTAGTTATCAATTTATGACCTTTATTTCTACTTTTGCATATTTAACTTTTCTAAATTTTTGAGTTAACATTGGTTTAAAAAATTGCCAATATTGTAGAATATAATTCACACCCCTTCCAAACATTTGATCATAGTTTACTCTATCAAAGTTAAATAATCCTCCACTATGATCCATTGACTTATTGTCATCTTCAATCTGTTCTACTTATCTTCTCTATAAACACTAGTTCTGAGGGTCCAATTCTAAATATTTGTTTATCTTTGGTTTTGTTAATATTCTTGCATTCTCTATCCGACATTAATTATTTTTGGTATTTATTTTTCTTCTCTGACTTATTATTACTCCTCTCACATGAACTCTCTAATTCTAACCATATTGTTACTACAGCAATATTTCATAATTACATCTAGCTCTAAAAATTTCAATGTGCATTAAACACAATTTGTTATTTGGCACATTGGTTGTTTCCAGATCTAAAGCATTGTTAGTAGTGCTGCAATAAAATGCATATTTGTGGTTCTTCTTAAAAGTGTAATTTCTGGATAGTATAGCAGTTTCATCTTAACACTTTAAAATCATATCTCAACACTATTTTCATAGTGACTGAGACAGAAAGGTAAATGATGATTTGTTTTCTCCACATACCTGCCAAAAATAGTTTGTTTATAGGTACATGGACGGATGCAATTTTGCTAGTATGAGAATGATACTTCATTGTGGTTTTATTTTGAACGTCTTTAATAACCAGTGATGATGAGCATGTTTTAAATTATTGGAAATACATAACTTTCCAAGACTAAATCAGGAAGAAACAGAAAATATGAAAAGAATAATCAGAAGTGACAAAAAAAACATTAATAATATACCTCCCAAAGTTAAAAGTTTAGTATCAGATGGCTTTAGAAGTTAATTTCAACAAATTTTAAGAAAGGTATAATAGCTTTTCTTCAAATCTTTTCAAAAATTGAATGGGGGATACGGGGTACATTCAAATATATTTATTTGGATATTGGTACATATTATGCTGATACCTAATCCAAAAGAGTCGCACAGAACAGAAAACTTTAAGTCACTCCCTTTAACAAATATAGTTACAAAAAATCCTTAACAAAATACTAGACTAAACAAATTTAATAACTCAGTAAAATAATCAGTTATCATAATCAAATTGGATTCATTAAATTAATTCAAGAATCTTTCAGCATAAACAATTCAACTAATATAACATTACATAAAAAGTCAAGGTAAAATTATATAATTATATCAGTATATATTTGAAAACATTTTTTAAAATTCCACATCAATTTATGATAGTTCAGCAAAATGGGGAGGGCAGGGGTATATCTAAACATAAAAAGATAGATATTTTCTTCATTAAAAGCAATAGGCTGGGGGCCGGGCGGTGGCGCTGGAGATAAGGTGCCTTGCACTAACCTAGGACGGACCGCGGTTCGATCCCCCGGTTCCCCATATGTTCCCCCGTGCCTGCCAGGAGCGACTTCTGAGCGAATAGCCAGGAGTAACCCCTGAGCATCACCGGGTGTGGCCCAAAAACCCCAAAAAAAAAACCAAAAAAAAAAAAAACAATAGGCATCAGGGCCTGAGGGGTGGCACAAGCAGTAAGGCACCTGCCTTGCATGTGCTAGCCTAGGATGGATTGTGGTTCAATCCTTCTGCATTCCATACCATCCTCCAAGCTAGGATCGATTTCTGAGAGCATAGCCAAGAGTAACCCCTGAGTGTCATTGGGTGTGGCTCATAAACCAAAACCAAAAATCAAACAAACAAAAACAATAGGTATCATTATACTCAACAGTAAAAATACAGAAAAATATTTCACCTAAGCCCAGAATAAGATCTACACTTTTATCCACATTCTTTAACATAGCATTGTAGTAATTAACATGAAAATGAAATAAGAGTTATTCACAATAAAAACAAAAAAAGTATTACTCTTTTTAGATGATTTTATAACATGTGCAGAAACCAATAAGTACTGAAAAGTAGTAGAAGAAGAAACTAAGAAAATGATTCTATTTCCAATTGCATCTAAAAGAATATAAGACCTGGAGAAAATTTAATCATGATAAACTCTTGTATGAGAAAGCACAACAGTTAAAAATATAGGACATTGTTCAAAGGAACAGAAGAGAATGCACACAAAAATAAAAAATATTCTATATTCATGAATTAGAAGAATTGTCACTGTTATATTTTGTCATCATACCTAAGCAAAATATAGATTCAGTGCATTCCCTATCATGTTTTTTTTAAATTAATAGAAATAAGAAACCTAAAATTTATATAGAACTACAAAAGACCCACAAATAGCTAATAAAATCCAAGGAAAGAAATAATGAGGCAATTTAATGCCTTTGTTTTAAATTATATATTAGAGCAATAATAATTTGAAGGTGTGGTATAAAAATAAAGCAGGCACACAAATCAGCGGCACCGCATTTAATGCTCAGAAAAAAAATTTAAGAAACTCTCATAGTTAATCCATAACAAGGGAGTCCAGAGCATAAAATGGAAAGTAAAACTTTCATCAAAAAGGTAGGGCTGGAGATATAGCATGGAGGTAAGGCATTTGTCTCTCATGCAGAAGGAAGGTGGTTCAAATCCAGACATCCCATATGGTTCCCCGAGCCTGCCAGAGGTGATTTCTTAGCATAGAGCCAGGAGTAACCCCTGAGTGCTGCCGGGTATGACTTAAAAAAAAAAAAACTAACAAACAAAAAAAGTTTTCTAGAGGACCAGAGCAGTAGCACAATGGGAAGGCATTTGCCTTGCATGTGGTCAACCCAGGACAGACTTCTGTTTGATCCTGGCATTCCATATGACTATATGCTCCCCAAGCCAGGAGCAATTTCTGAGCCCTTAGCCAGGAGTAACCCCTGAGCATCACCCGTGTGGCCCAAAAACCAAAAAAAAAAAAAAAACCATGCATTTTATAATACAGAGGTTACTCCCATCCTGAACATGTGACATGTGGATCAAATTTAGACTCCATGTGATCAGACAGCAAGTATCTAATCCCGAGCCCTAGAGCCTAGACATAGAATGGGCATAGTTTCCTGTAAGAGCACCAGGAACCAAACTATCCCTGGGAAATTCTTAATACTCTAGTACCAATTTGTGCCAGTTTTGATATGACATCCTGAAACCAAGGAAACAGCAACAACTTGATATACGAGCAGGTTGTCCTAATTAATCACCTAGCGGTAAGATGGTATCAAAAGACACATTTCCTTTGATCTGTGCAAAAATCAAGATCGCTAACTACAGAAAATTGATTTTGACAACTGTGTCTGGGCAGAACTTATCCTGGGACCAATAAGAAAGACCAATAAGAAAGACCCTAGCCTACGCTTTGACCTAGGATTTATACAATAACCACGATCTCTAAATCCAGATGTCTGACTTTGTCAACTAAGACTGAGCAGAACTTCTGGAACCAGAATGAAAGACTCCATCCTAGGATCGTCCTAGGGTCTGTGCAAAAACCAAGACCACCAATTACAGAAGACTGATTATAACAACTGGAACAGGAACAACAGTGCAGGAACAGACTGCTAGAACCAAGAAGAAAGACGCTATCCTAGGCTTCATCCTATGACTTGTGCAAATACCAAGATCTCTAATGAGATTCTATCAGCCACAACTAACTGAAAGTTTCCTGGCACTATAAAAATTCCTTGAGGTGTGAAAAAGAGCATGTACAAAGCCTTTCATTATTCCCATGACAGTATGTTTCAATGGCTGAGATACACTGTATTTTTTAGGCCAAGGGAATTCTTTTTCTAATTTCCCCAATATTTATTGTGCCTATGCAAAACAAAACAAAACAAAACAAACAAACATCCTTGGCATGCCAGCTCTCCTTCCTTTTTTTCTTTTCTTTCTTTTTTTTTCTTCACTTTTTTTTTTTTTTTTTGGTCTCATGGTTATAGTTTGGTTGTATTTGTTGCTGTGGTGCTTCTTTGTAGTTGCTGGTTTTGGTCTTTTGATTTTTGTTTCTTTTTTTGTTTTATTTTGTTGTTTTTGTTTTTTGTTCGTGTGTTTCTTGTTATGTTTTTCTTCTTTGTTACCCTTTCTTCTTTTTAAATTAATATTTATAACCTCTAGACAGACTTTTCCCAGTTTTTTGTTTTTGTTTTTGTTTTGTTTTTCAGTTTTTGTTTTTATTGATTTTTTTTCTTCTTTTTTTGTTCTTCAAACAGAACCATGTAATTTGAATCATCTTGTTCTGCCTCATAAATTGAGGGGGGAAATAGATGGCACTAGAATCAGTAGTATGAAAATTGAGTAGAAATAAAAAATGATCAGACTTAAACACCAAACCCAAAGTCAATGACAACAGAATCGATACCCAATCTTCAATCAGCTATACACAGAAGGAACCAGTTATACTAGCAGTCCGGGGGGCGGGGGGTAACGAGGGGGATGCTATGCACAGGATTGGAAAAAGGACAACACAGTTGGTGGGAATACCCCTGATTCAATGTTACTATGTACCTTAAATATTACTATGACAGACTTGTAATTCATGTTAGTCACAATAAAACATATTAACAAAGTTTTCTAGAAAAACAATAATATAAAAAAATAAGACTGAATTATTATGATTAAAACACAGCTGAATTATGATGACTGAAAATGAACAACTTTGTAACTATGAATCTCATGGTAATTCACTTAAATAATTTACTTCTAATAAGATGATAAATAAAATAATTCATATAATTAAAAATAAATTTTGTTTGTTTGGGTTTTTTGGGGGGATCACACCCTGTGGTGCTCAGGGGTTACTCCTGTCTCTGTGCTCAGAAATTGCTCCTGGCAGGCATTGGGGTTCATATGGGATGCCAGAATTCAAACCGCCATCCGTCCTGGATCAACTGAGTGCAAGACAAATGCCCTATCATTGTGCTAACTCTCCGGCCCAAAAACAAAATTTTAAATGCAGTAAAGATTTATGTATAATACCTGAAACCACAAATTCATGGAAGAAAACCTAGGTAGTAACACTTCTACATTGACTTTAACTATATCTCTCTTAACTTGTCTACAATAATGGAAGCAAATAAACCAGAATCACATAAAGAAAATGGGACTGAATCAAAGCAAAATTGTTCTGCACACTGAAGAAATAATCAGTACAATAAAAGAGTTTACTCGAAAGAAAAACACATTCACAAAGGTTTTAAGTAAAAAAAAGATTAATATGCAAAATACATAATAAATATCAACAGTAGCAAAACAACTTATTTGAGAAAGGGCATAAATTCTGAACACAATCTCCTCTCAAAGAATACATATAGTTGCTTAACAGTCATATAAATATGCTTATTATTATTATTATTATGTATTATTAAGAAGACCAAGTTAAAAATTAGATATCAAATCTATAAATTTGTAAAATGCACAAGAAAAAGTAAGTGTTAGTAATGAACATACAGAAAGAGAACTCTTATCACTATTGGTAGAAATGTAAACAGGTGGAAGCCAGCCACTTTTAAAAATAATATTAATGGGGCCAGAGTGGTGGCTCAGTAGTAGGGCGTTTGCCTTACACAGGGCTGACATAGAATGGCTGCAGTTCGATCCCTTGCCATCCCACATGGTCTCCAAACCAGGAGCTATTTCTGAGTGCATAGCCAAGAGTAACCCCTGAGCATCACTGGGTGTGGCCCTAAATCCAAAAATAAATAAATATAATAAAATAATATTAATATTCATTTATAACATAATAAAATAGTATGATTCAGAAATTTTACTTCTGATTACTTGTACCAAAAATATATTTCTGGATATTTATACAGAGTGCAGAAACAACAGATAAATTTAAATAATCACCACTGTATACATTGCAGCATTATTTATAATATCTTAAATGTGGTAAACTTAAGTGCTGATCTAAAAATAAATGTACAATGATGTTTCATATATACATAATTGAATAATGTTCAGTATCAAATATATTCAATATAAAATATTATATATTAATAATTTATAACATTGATTTATCTATTGTTTTCAGTTAAATAAGTAAGATCAAGACAGCATCCTATGATTTACTGTATTTAGTAAATGAATATAACACATAAATTATAGATAAAAATAACAAAAGAAAAACAACAAATAAACTCAGATTAAGAATGCAAATTATATTTATCAGAAAAGAAAAAATTTAGACAATTAAGTCAGATAAAAGTGGTTAACTCTAATTATATTAAAACTGGATTTTTAGTAATCCTAATGTAATGTATACAGATGTTCAATAAATAAAGAAAACTTAAAAAAATAAAAGCCACCCCAGATGCACCAACAATATCTTGTGGCATTGCTTCTCTTTTGCATAGGCACATTAAAATGGGGAAATAATACATATGCAAACAAGTTCTTATCTAAATAGAGATGGGAACACAAATTTGGTAATGCAATTAGGCCTTATACCCTGAACATTGGCATAATGATTTGGCTTAGGCCTCAAAAGAATGGGCATCATTCACACACACCTGAACAATGGATACCATCTATGGAAACAACCACAATTGTCTATAACATTACCAGGATTCAAGCCTCTACCAGGGAAGACCTGTCACACCCCACTCAGGAGGGCAGACACCAGAAGTGCTCCTTAGCCTTCTCAGGTGCAATGCACTCCTGAAATAGACGAATTATTTTACCAAAAAGAGTAGTCAATCAGTTGACCCTTTTGCGTGGATTGTTTGGCATTAATTCTAACGTGGCTGTGACTATATCTCTCTTTATTTTTGACCATTAGAAATCAGGCCTCAGTATTTTTCCTTCTAACAAAGGAGGACAGTATCAAATTCCCGCCAAAAGTTCTTCCACTAACCAGTTCTCTCTAATCTGTGCCACCCTGGTGCCGAGATCATGTTTTTCTCAAAACTCAGCTCAGGATGAAAGCAATTTTCAGTTTTTCCTCAAAACTCTAGAACATTTCTCTCTTTCCCTGAAAATTACTAGTTTTCTCCTGCTTACCCAAAAACCTCCCACTTCCCTGAAAACTACCTGGTTTCTCCTGTTTTACCCAAAACAAAACTAACCCACAAAAAGAACTTCTTTTCACCCTCAGTGTCGGTTCTTTAATATGTAGATTTTAGCTAGTGCTTTCCATTGTGCTCCTCCAACCAGCTCCCATCTTCTTTGATCTTCCAAAAGATTACTCTGCATTCCAGCGACGTTAGATCCCCCAGTTCCCCATATGGTCCCCCGTGCCTGCCAGGAGTGACTTCTGAGCGAATAGCCCGGAGTAACCCCTGAGCGTCACCGGGTGTGCCCCCCCCACCAAAAAAAAAGTCACTCACCCAGCAGAATTAATAAACTTGTCTTCGTCTTCTTAAACGCAAGTCCCCATACATCGTGTGTGGTAATTCATTTCTACAATATATTCCCTATTTCCGTCTACACCGTGTCCCACTCTCTCCCGTGAAAGACTCTCAAACTCCATGAAGAAACTGTTTAGAGACACTGGCCGTTGGCAACAAAGACCTACCACTGCTTTGGCATTGACTTACTCCAAAGAGTGCTCTCAACACTCAGACGACTCAGCAACAGCCTGCTTGCAAGGCAGTTCACTCCGCATTTAATAGTATGCTGAAACTAGAGGGTGCTCCACATCAGTCTGACATCGATGAAAGAAATGCACAATCCAGAATCTTTAAATATTGGAACCTGATACCAACAACAGCTAAAGTGTGAAAAAGTTTTTTGTTTTTTTGCTTTTGTTTTTGTTTTTTTTGGTTTTGGGGCCACACCCAGTGACGCTCAGGGGTTACTCCTGGCTATGCGCTCAGAAGTCGCTCCTGACTTGGGGGACCATATGGGAAACCTGGAGATCGAACCGCTGTCCATTCTAGGCTAGCGCAGGCAAGGCAGGCACCTTACCTCCAGCGCCACCTCCCGGCCCCCAAGTGTGAAAAACTTTTACCGAGACCACGGAGAATGACTCGGGTTGGACTAGTATGCCTGGAACCCAGAGTCAGTCTTATGCCAATAAACTTCTGGGGTGAGGCCTTTTTGTAATCAAGCCAAGGATTTTTTTCCGTTTTCCCCATATTTTTCTGAACCTACGCAAACAACGGCGATTGCCACTGTCACACCTTTACTATATTTTTACTCTTATTTAAGGAAAAATAATACAATTTACTGAACTTAAAAACAAATAACTCTAGTAGAATGCCTCTCTCAAATACAGGCAGCAGATGGTAAGGGGGGGAGGATGTTACACTGGTGAAGGGGGTGTTCTGTTTGTGACTGTAACCCAACTATGATCATGTTACTTAAATAAAAATTATTTAAAGAAAAGAAAAAAAGAAAAGGCACAATCTTCATCACTAAAGAATACAAACAAAGCAGACTTACCCAAATCAATAGGTACAAATAACAGCATTATATACAGGTATATACAGAATAATAATATTTAAAAATGTTAAAAGGAATTAAATATTGGGGGTATTTTTGTATGTTTTGGGGTCATACCTGCTTATGATCAGGCTCACTCCTGACAGAGCATTGAGGTGCTCAGGACACCATATGGGCTTTGGGGATCAAACCCTTGTCAGCAGATGACAAGGACTATAATTACTCATTGATTATCTCTCAGATCTGCATACTGGTGTTCTTTTGAAGGAATGTCTCAAGCAGTTCAGGAAATCTGGAGCCGTTTAATTATTCTAGGTTAAAAATGTCAGTTCATTGCAAGAAGCCAAAAGTAATGTGCTGCTTGAGGCATCGCTAAATATCCAGAAGTGCTCTGTGGTCTCCAGGGCTACACTTTGTAATGCTCTGAGGATCATGTGAACCAGGGATCAAGTTGGGGTTCAGTGCCATATTAAAAATAATTTAATATGAAATATATACATATATATATATATATGATCTAAAAAAAAGCAAACTAAAACAAGTGTCAGTAAAGAGGGTAGTGGATATAAGGGAGTTGTCTTGAATGTGAAACAAAAAGAGACAGTTATAAAAACTTTTCTAAAAACAAAACTTTTTTTTTTTTTGGTTTTTGGGTCACACCCAGCAGTGCTCAGGGGTTAGTTACTCCTGGCTCCATGCTCAGAAATTGCTCCTGGCAGGCACGGGGGACCATATGGGGCACCGGGATTCGAACCAATGACCTTTTGCATGAAAGGTAACCGCCTTACCTCCATTCTATCTCCCGGGCCCCTCTTTCTTAAAACAAAACTTTCTTCATGGAGCTTATCAATCAAATTCCTACGGAGTAAACTCTTTGTTAAAATATTCTAAGCATCTAATCAACATAACATTGGAAGACCTTGTAATTAAATAGAATAAAGTAGAAATATGAAAAATAGAAAACAGGGAAAGTAGGAAAATGAAAAAGGTTATATCGTTTTTGTAGAAAAGTATTATTATGAGAAACTACTATCAAAGCCGTGATAAAAAAAAGCTTAATACTGTTGAGTTTTTTGTTGTAGTTATTTTCTGTTGATTTTGGTATGTAAAATCATAATAGATGATATTTTAAATATGTACTTTAAAAAAGCTACCACCAAGTTAGGCAGATAGTCTAGGAGTTAGGTTGGAATTCAAACTCATCTGCACTATTTGCCTCTGAGCATTGTTGGATGTGATTATACATGCCTCTGAAAATCACTGGTGGGTTTCTGGCAGCAGCACATAGTAGCCCTAGCACTTAATCTCCAGGGAAAAATATCACCCTCTAGCCCCTCTGAGTCCTCAGAGTCCCACCTGAGAGGTTCTATCATCTACAAAATCTAATAAATGAAAGGCAACCTTTATGAAGAAGTAAAACATTCAAAAGCATATGAAAGACTTAAATATATAGCTATAATATAATATGTTATGAGTAGTAATCATAAATGATATGTATGACAAATTTAATAAAATTAATGCGATTATAACCACAGGATTTCTGGCAAGAAAACCCAAAATCTTACATGAAAAAATTAGAAACTGGGACAATTCCCCTGATTCCACAGCCCAAGATTGAATGCATAGTGGCTCAGAAGAAGTCTTGAGTCTTCTGTTTTGGCAGTTGGATTAAAAAAAAAAAAGAAGACGAAGAAAGAAAGAAGTAACTGAACTTAAAAATGCAATATGGATGAAGCAGAAAAGCAAATCACTTGATACACCATATATAAATGCATAAAGAAAAAATGGAAATAGGAGGTAGAAGGAAAACAAATGAAGAGAATAGAATGAAATGCCAAGAACAATTTCATAATCATAGAAATTCCACAAGAGGGAAAGGGGAAAAAAGAACTACTAGATGAAGAGATAATTGAGAATTTCCCTAACATGAAGAGAGATATGGGAACAAAAATACAAGATGGTACGTAGTCGGAGGTAGAGCATTCGCCTTGTATGCAGAGGGACGGTGGTTTGAATATCCGCATCCCATATCATCCCCCGAGCCTGCAAGGAGAGACTTCTTAGCGTAGAGCCAGGGCTTACCCCTGAGCATTGCTGGCTGTGACTCAAAAAAAAAACAAAAAAACAAAAAACAAATGAACAAATACAATATCCCTAAAGAACATCAAACAGAATAAACTCAAAGGGAAAACAACAGTGTGTTTTCATATATGTGATAAGCATATATAACATAGCAACTTTGGGGTACCAGTTGTTTCTGTAAATAACATAAGGAAAAGTGATAGGACTTTAGCTTTTCACATTTCTTAAAACCAGCAAGATACTCACAAAAATTAAAACATGCATACACAATATAATGGGCTATTTTAATCATAGTATTTAGGACTTTTTATACTTAGTTTTAAATTTTAATTAAAGCATTTGTATGTGTGCATAAAACTATGTATACATATTTTTTAAATTGATGTATTACCTTTTTTTATTTAAACACCTTTATTACAAACATGATTGTGATTGGGTTTCTGTCATGTAAAGAACACCCCCATCACCAGTGTAAAAACCCCCCCATCACCAGTGCATACACATATTTTTAAAGCAGCTTAATTGTTAATTTCAAAAAAAGGTTAGAATTAGCTAAATATACATTAAACCCAGGTATACTATTAAAGAGTAGTGAAACCATAATAAATTAGTATTTGATTTATGAAATTGGTAACATTCATTATTTGCTTATTTCATTGAATGCAGTCATTCTCTTTAAGTATGAGCCCCCAATACACTATCTCTTTGGTCAATGAATTGCTACCAAATATTACACAACCAGAAGTGAGAAAAATTCTAGAGCTATGAAGCTCTGCTCTTGTACCATATTTTAACCATCAGGGTAGCTTGCTAAGGGGATGTGAATCCTCACTGTTTTTTATCCTCTAGATTCTCAATAATAGAATCCCTACTGTGAGAGTCTTTCTGAGATTAAACATAAAGTAATTAAAATGCTTAGCCTAGCATAAACTTGTGGAACAAAACTCAATTCTTTAGACCTTTAACCAAAATGGTAAATTACCAAGAAAAAATCTGATTGGAAAATGTGAATTCTATGGAATATTTATAGTATAATTTCCTAATCAGTTAATCAGAATTTTTCTGATAAGTTATCTTCTTTTTGCAAAACAATATCTTTCACCATTGTATCCTTTTAAGTATCGTTTTTGTTATTTCTAAAGAGAACTGTATTTGCATTCATTTACATATATCTAGAAATTTACATTTTCTAAGAATTTAATGTAATAAAACCTTTTTTAACATTAGATATTTATGTGGGGACTATTTGCTTCCAGAAACAAGTAGTAAATTAAAGTATTAGCATGTTTTAAAATAAATCTAAAAGCAGTTTCTTTATATAAAAATGTAAGTAAAAATTACAATTGGAAGAGTCTACAGAGCTCGTATGTTTTCAGACACCTAGTAAGTAAATAAGTTAGATTTTTTAAATTGATGTTAGCTTTAAGATGCAGGTTGTTACACCTCTATCTCAGCTTCTCTGTTTTCTTAATATTTTATGTTATGCAAAATAGAGTCATGATTTATTTGCCAAACCTTTGAAAAATAGGTACATTTTAGTAAACAAATAGCAGACATGTTTTTCTGTTTAGGTAAATGCTAATAATCACAGCTGCTTTGGTAATTCAGTTATTCAACAAAGACATTGTAAACTACTTGAAAAGAAACCATCTGGTTTGCAGTTGTAAAACTGAAGCCAATTAAAACATTTAAACGGCATTTTGTTTTTCATTTTAATCTGTAAAAATATATTTTGCAAGTTCTAATTAGTGGTTGATTTTTCTCTATTGTATTTATAATGTAAATCTGACTCAAATAATGTTTAAATTCAACAAAGCCATTCCTATAAATTACATTATAATGGGACACCCGATGAACTAAATGATAAAAATATAAAATATACATGTAGTGATAATCATAGATGCAAATTGTGTAGTACATAGCATTTTTGAGAATTAATTTATAAAGTAGGATTATCATTTTACAAGATTTAATTGTTTAGGTATACTTGAGCTTGATTCTTAGGGATTTATAATGCTTAAAAGAAAAGAAAACTAATTTAAATGTATGAAACAAAAATACATGATTTTTTATGCACTTTTCCTTTAAAATCTATCCATTGATATGGGCTAATTTTGAGTAAGCACAGCTTATCCTACAACTGTTCCACTTTTAGATAATAAAAAGTAGTATGATTGCTCTGGCTTTCAAAGTATGGGTTCCATATTTTAAATGTCCAACCTTGGATACTGCTAGTCAAAGCATTTAACTTTATTCAGAATTAAAGTTACACTCTATAACATACCACCAGATAAGCTTCTAGTTTGATTTTGTTTGTTTTATTATTTGGTTTCTTTTTTAATTCAGTAAAACTATATTTCATTCTTTTACAAGACTCATTTGGAATCTTTCTTCTACTCTTTTCTTAGGCCCTTACTCCTGATTTTGATCTTGCTACAGAATTTTTTAATTTCCCTTCCAGTGACTATGTAAGAGGAAGTGTAAATTATGATAAGCTGGGAGCAGAAATATTCTTAATTGAATATCATCTACTATCATGTGAAATTGTTTTTCATCTCTTAAAGCTGAAAGATAGATAATATTAGCCATTAACGTCCAAAGAAGAGAATTCCTTTTCATGTTTCCATATTGTAATGTTCTACTATCCCATCCTTCCATTCTAGATGATTTCTGAACTAAAGTTCCTTTTACTAGGGTGAATGTAATTTTTGTCATTGGTTATTTACTTCTCTCCCAAAATGATTCTGACCTTACCATTCTTTTCTTAGAATTCTCCCCAACAAATATGTTAATATAGTATTTAATAAAGTTTTATTACATTAATATTAAATAAAGTCAATATTTCATTTTAATTAATAAAATAATTTAATTTAATTTAAATTATTTAATAAAGTATTGTTAAATGATTAAATAAAACTGTATTAAATATACTATCTAATAAAGATCTATGTAATTCTCTCAAGAAATACTCAGGAATTCTAGGTCTTCTCCACATCTAGTATAGATAGAAAATTGTACATTCCAACTAGTACCAGTGGCTCCCTTTAACTTATATATTCTCCTGTGATTCTCTAACCACAGGACATGGACAGGTTTAATTTAGCAACTCTAAATGATATTGTTAAGAACCTTCTCTTCTGACTTGTAAAGAAGAAAAAATTGCACTTTATCCAAAGAGTGCTCATCAGGGCCCAGAGCAACAGTAAATCAAGCAGGGTACTTGCGATTACAGGTGGCAGATCCAGGTTGGATCCCTGAAAATGAAAATGATTTCCAAGGTCCAGGAGTAAGTCCTCAGAACTACATACAGGAGTAAGCCCTCAGAACTACTGGGTGTGTCAACAAAAAATAACAAAAAGTTAACTGTAATACTTTTCCCTCAGTGTTTTCTATACAATTTATATTCCCAAAAAGATCAGAGAGGTGTTTACAATCAACAAACAAGCCCACCAAAAGTTATTTATTTTCTTTGAAAATTTTGATCTGATTCTGACTTCTCACTTAAGAATTTTATAACACATTACATTATAGTGTTTCTATTAAATTTTTTAATTAAAATCTCGCCTCAGTTGTATTTACTTTTAGTAATCTTGCTAACAATTAGTATGTTTTTAAATGCTGTTCGGACAAAATATTTTCATCTTTAGTTTAGCAATATCATTGCAAATACTTGGTATAAATCATACTTTTTAATCTATGCTTTATGAAATAAACCATACATGTATAGTAAAATTTAAATGATTGTGTGTTCTGTGGGGTTTTATGGGGGTGGGGGTTGTACTATTGTGATTGTAACCCTGAACTCCTTTAAAATTGCCCCAAATCTTGACAATGAGGACTAACTACCATGCTTATAGATTAGACTAGATCATATACATTTTCTTTTCATTACTTTTAATCACAGAGAATGGCTCAAAAAGGGGTATATTACCCTGGTGAATCAGAGTCATTCCACATTATTTTTATCATAGAATCAATAAGAATATCATTCTTTTCTTGATTTCTGATAATAGGTCATAATAAAGTCTAAGATTCCAGAATTTCTAGTAGCCATGAACTTAACATTAAAAGAAAGCTCAAACAGAAGGCTCTCCCAGCTCCTGATTATTTTCGTTTCTTGTCATTCATTCTAGGATCTTTCCTATAAATCTTTTATTTTTTTTTACTTTATGAGTTATGTCTATGGGGTGTGATCAGTAAGTCTTTAATACATTTTATAAAATCATGTCTAGGATGCCAGACATTTTATACCTAAATAAGAGTCTCAATTTTAAGCGAAACTACAATATTATAGATTGTACTAGAAGTAGTTGTAATCAGTCTAGAGGAATTAAAATATGTTTTAAAAAATCATTCTATTCTTTGTTTGGGGGTGTCCAACACCTGGTAGTGCTCAAGGATTACTCCTGGCTCTGTGCTCAGAATTACTGCTGGCAGGCTAGGGTGACTAGATGGGATGCTGGGGATCCAACCCTGGTTGACTGCATACAAGGTGTGTATGTTTCTGAAATTAACAAGGTTACATAAGGAGGATTTAAACTTCCCTGGACTTGAGATAAGAATGGGAAATTCAGTTAATCTTTACAAAATTAATATTTGAGAATTAAATTCAGTTTGAATTTTAGTTTCTGAGTGCATAACCAGGAGTAACCCCTGAGCATCACCAGGTGTGACCCCAAAAAAATTACTAATAGTAATGGCTTTTGATCATGATCTTCCTTTTTAGAGGTCTAGATATTATAAATATAATGTTCAAGACCCAAAAGTGCTGATGTCAACCATAGTGAGAGGTTAAAGTTATGACTCAGCAAGTGGCATAAAATCACAATATTATTTTATTAGAGGAGAGAGACAATTCATAATATCACAATATGAGATTAAATTAATTGACAGTCAAAAGAAAGAAGTTGACTTGGGTCAATTTTATTTTTTGTATTTTTGGTGGGGCACACCCAATGGTGCTCAAGGATTATTCCTGGCTATGCATTTAGAAATTACTCCTGGGTAGGGGACAATATGGGACATGGGGGTGGGGGAATCAAACCAGGTCTGTCCCGGATCTGCCACGTGCAAGGCAAATGGCCTACCATTGTGCTATTGCTTTGGTCCCATAGACTTGGATCATTAAAAAAAAAAAAAGCCAAGAAAAGTAGTGGTATTTGAAGTGTAGAACTTCCATTGCAATATCAACTGCTCAAACAAAGGAGAAAGGGCTGCAGACACTCCTACCAGAATATATGGAAAGTTGCCAAATTCTAGACTCTTCAAAAACTCTAGGGCATGGGACTTGCACCATACCCTAGTTTGGCTTAGTTAAACTTCTACCTGTATACTGTGTTTAAAGGTGTATATTCAGCATGACTCATCAGTCAATTTTGGTTTGACTGTTCAGTATTGCTAGGCTCTTATCTATCCATGTCTCTCACTCACCTTTAGCAATGTGCTATCCGCTCTCATAGATTGCATGTCACTTCATTTTAATTACACCCATTTCATTTTATTTCCACACACGATTTCCCCCATTTTAATGTGCTTGTGCAAAAAGGAACAATGCCACAGGATACTATTGGTGCAACAGGTGGCAAAAATAACAAGCTAAACAATACCATCATCTGGTTCTAACATGAACTCAGAACCCAAGAAAAACTTATATACAAAAATTTCCTACTAAATAGAGCCAAAAAAAAAAAAAGAATGGGGATAATTGCTGCTACATAAGGAAAGAGACTATTTTCTATATTACTGAAAATTTTAAATTGCATTTTATTTACAAAAGCTTATTTTTGAAATTCTTACTTTCTAAAATATTCTGCAAAAAATAAAAGGTTTTGTTATTCATTTTAAAGTAGCATTGTTCTCCCAATTCAAAATGTACTATAAAGCAGTAGTCATTAAAAGAGCATGGTATTTGAGTATATACAGACCCTCAGATAAATGGAATACTCTTGAATATTCTGAGACTGACACTCAGGTATATGATTAATTAATGATTTATAAAGGGGAAAGAAATCCAAAACAGGACAAGGAAAGCCTCTTCAACAAGCGATGTTAGGAAACTTGTCAACTACATGCAAAAAAGTGAATTCAGAACTCTTTAACCATGAACAAAATTCAAATCAAAATGGATGAAAGAAAGACCTTGATATCAGACCTGAAATGCTAAGTTATATAGGAAATAAATGTAGGCAGAAGTCTCCATGACATAGATGTTAAAGGCATCTTTGAGTAGTGAACACACTGAGCAAGCAAGTAGAAGCAAAGATAAACAAATGGCATGACTTTAAACTAAAAAGTTTCTGTACTTGAAAAAAAAAAACAGTGACTAGGATAAAAAGATTGCCCAAAGAATGGATGAAACTATTCACCCAATTCCCTTATAAAGGGTTAATATCTAAGATACATAAAGTACTGGTAGAGCTTAACTGGAAAAAGTCTGGGGGCTAAGGGCCAAATCGTCTTGGATGCACTGGCAGGGAAATAAATAAGGACAGAACTAAATATCCAAGACAAAACTTTAACAATCTAAACTTAAAGAACCCTGTTATAGTGGCAGGCCAGGGACACAAGGTGGTTGTATAGGATGTATAGGTCCTTTGGTAGAAGGAGGTTGACACTGATGGTGGGAATGGCCCTAATTGTATATCTGAAATTAAACTATGAAGGACTCTGTAGATCACAATTGTTTCAATATAATAAAAAGTTTTTTTTACATTTTTTATTGTGACCAATGTGAAATACAAGTCTTTCACAGTTGTATTTAAGGTACATAGTAACAGTGAATTAGGGCTATTCCTACCACCAGCGTTGTCCTCCCTCCACCTCTGTTCCCAGTATGCATCCCATACCTCCCCATTTTGCACCTTGTACTGCTAGTGTAGCAGGTTCCTTTTGGATATGACTTGTTGCAGATTGTTATCTTGAGTCTGTTGTTGATGACTTTGGGTTTGGTGTTTGGGTCTGATCATTTTTTATTTCCACTCAATGTTCATGCGACTGTTTGCTCCTGGCACCATCCACTTTTTACTAATACGGGAGAGTCTGACATTTTGAACATTTATCATGGGAACTCAACTTAGACTCCATGTGATCAGACAGTGACCGTACAAACCTGAACCCCAGATCCCAACTGTAAAATGAACACAGTTCGTTGCAGCATCACCAGGAATCAAACTCTCCCTGGGGAAGTCTCTAATACTGCCCTGGCACCAACTTGCACCAGGGTTATACGACATCCTGATTATGAGGAAACAGCAACAACTTGATCTAAGGGCATGTTGTCCTACCTCATTACCTAGCAGTAAGATGAAATAAAATAAAATAAAAAATAATAATTTTCACAAATTTACTTTTAACTAGATTTATTTTTTAATTTCATTCTTCTCTTCCTTTTTCTTTTTTATTTTCTTGTATATTTATTTATTATTCCTATCTTCATTTTTATAACTCTATTCTAACTTAACTGGAAACAAACTTATTGTAGTCATCTATGTCTTTTATGTGATCAATGTTCTCTAAATAAAGTAAATACTATTTAGAGAATGTCTAACCCCATCCAAAAATGGAAAGAAGAGTTGAACAGAACTTCCTCACGGAAGCAATACATATGGTCAAGGGGCATATGAACAAATGTTCCACATCATTACTCATCAGTGAGATGCAAATAAAAACAACAATAAAGTATCATCGCACACAACAGAGACTAGCACCCATCACAAAGGAAAAAAGCCAGTGCTTGCAAAGAGAGTAGAAAAGGTCTTTTATTTACTGCGAGTGGGGAGTAAGCTGGTTCAGATTTTTTGAAATACAATATGGATATTTTTTAACAAAATAGAAATTGGATTTATATATGACCCAGCAATATAACTCTAGATTACATATATAGAATATAACCCAGAGACCCAAACACACAACGCAGAAAAACCCTCTGAACTCCCATGTTCCTTGCAGCACTATTGACAATAGCCAGAATCTAAAGTATCACAAGTGCCCAACAACAGATAAGTGGCCAAAGAAACATTGTACACCTACACAATGGAATACTATAAAGTTGTTAGGAAAAATGAAGTTATGAAATTTGCTTATAGATAAGATATATGGAGAATATTATGCTGAGTGAAATGGGTCAGAGGGAGAGGGATAGACAGAATGATTTCATTCATTTGTAGAATACAAAAAAAATACTACATTAAAATATCCAAAGGCAACAGAGAGGAGGGCCAGGAAGATGAGTCCATGGTAGGAAGCTTGTCACACATAGTTGGGGAATTCAAATTTATTAGACAAGGAACCACTATACCAATGATAGTTGAAAATGATTACTTTGGGAAAGAACTGGTTGCCGAAAGGAATTAAAATGATCAAACCACAGTGTCTTAAAGGAAAAAGAAAAAAGAAAGAGAGATATGAAGAAAAATATCTGCCTTAGAGATAGCCAGAGGAGAGGTCAGCAGAGAGGGATGAAAATTGGAGAATATGCAATGGTGAAGGTTAGCATACGTAGTATGACTGAAAGTCAATCATGAACAATTCTTTAACCATGTTTCTCACAGTGGTTCATTAAAGAATTGTTTATTTAAAAAAGGATTAATACAAATAAACATAAAAACTGTGCTGTCACATAAAAACTGCAGCTGACCCAGGTTGGATTCAATCACTCAAATTAATCTCTCATATTTGTTCAGGAGCAATCCCTGAGCATAGAAACAGGAGTAAAACCTGAGCCTCAATGGGTGTGTCCCAAAAAAAGAACAAAACAAAAATTGCTTATTAAGGAAGCAGGTAGAAAAGTGGGAAAAACATTGGAGACATTGGTAGAAAGAAGTTAATACCAGTTATGGGCTTGATTGGTATTGGAAGAGTGTATTCCTAAAGCTCAACTATGAATAACTATATATTATGGTACCTCAAAACCAACTTTTAATTAAAAGGTTAAAAATGAGAAACATTTATAAAGTACATACATAAATTATTTTAACAATTTATCAATATTCCCCTCAGTGTATTAGAAAATAAAAGCCAGTATACTATATTACTATTGTTCTCACCTTCTAAAGTCATAAAAGTACAAATTTCCCTCCTTTTAAACAATTAGCACAATTATTTTTAAAGACTTATTTTCAAATGTATACAAATCACATAAAAATTACCGTGTAATTTAATCTGATTCCTATTTGATTAAATTAAATATTGAAGTATGTGGGAGATAGTCAGAAAGGATATGACTTGCTCACAACTTCAAAGACTTTGAGGCATATTTTTGGCATCTTAACAAAGACAAACATTTGATCCATTGCTGTAGTACTATGGTACAAATGTGTTTTGAGCACATGGATCATATATTTGTATTTTCTCCATTGTAATAGATTAAGGTTGAAACCCATAGTACTATAATATTTGTATTTATAAATAGAAACCATATTTATTCTTAATACATTTGTAACTAAGGGTTCAATTCACAACTTTATCGCTTGTTTTATGAGTACATTTGGCTTGGCACAGAAAAAAATAATTAATCAAGCCTGTAGATTTCAGGGCCTGGTCTTTATTTATGCAGAAACTGCTTACTTATTAACATTAGGCATCTCCCATTTGGTCTCAAAGAGACCTATAGTTACATGGAAACAGAACAGCTTTCAGTCGATGATTGCACAACTACAGATGCTTTTTTTCCGACACCGTCACAGCTGAGGAGGTCGAACCAAATGAAAAACAGTTCTGATGAAGTGAGAAATAGAAAAGCAGTACCATACAAAAGTTATTACATAATAAAATGCAGGCTAGTGCACATTTTTTAGTCTCTTTTTAAATTTATGTGAATCAAGAGAAAAGGGTGAAAAGTATATTTACTGATGATAAAAATTATTCTCTGGATAATTTTGGTCATCTCATTTAAAAAGTATTCTTGACAAGTTTCTAATTTTCCCCACTTCCTTATAGCTCACTGTCATCTACTCTAAATGTAACCATTTTGGGATTTAATGAAGAGAGAATTTTCAGGTGATATGTTCCCAAACCGACAGTTTAATATCAAGTGATGTCACAGAACACTTACATGAAAATTAGTAGACTGTCTTCACTAGTCCTCATCTGAAAATATTTTCAGATGATTAATTTTTAACTGTTTCAGCAATCATGTTAGTGTGTCTGTCTCTACTATTCCACTGGGAACAATGCCAGGCGGGTAATGCATGAAATCATGGGATGTATTATGATGCGATCCCTGAAAGATTTCCAGCCTAACTTATATTCAGAGCATTATACTTCAGGGAGCCTTGCACCCCAATGAACTTTTAAAGTACATGCAGATGTGATTTTCAGAAAATGCAGTGCTAAAAAATATTGCTTATCCTTCTGGAATGTGCTAATATAGAGACAGATACAAATATTAGAATGAGTAATCGTAAAACATATGTAAGTAGATTAAGCACTTTTATTTCTTGCTAACAAAAGTATTTTTCTTCACTATTTTATATATTACTTGTGGACTTGAATATATGCTCATGTGTGTGTATATATATATATAAACACAGAAATCCTAATCCTGTGTGTATATATACATATATCTACAATATTTCAATTGTTTACATGAATGTAATCACCTCTATGTGTATATCAATAAATAAAATTGAAATAAAACACTTGGTCTTCTAATTTTTGGGCCACACCCGGTGACGCTCAGGGATTACTCCTGGCTATTCACACAGAAGTCGCTCGTGGCAGGCACGGGGGACCATATGGGGAACCGGGGGATCGAACCACGGTCCGTCCTAGGTTAGCACAGGCACCTTACCTCCAGTGCCACCGCCCGGCCCCAGTCTTCTAATTTTTATTGTCATTCATTAAGCATCTTTTATTTTCAGAATATTGTGATGAATGTGTAACATTTTTATCTTATTAATCCTTTAAATGATCTTATAAAGTAAATATTTTTATGTCTGCTTTACTTTACTTCTGAGATTTTGGGGTTTATGTGAGACAATCAATTTGTTAAAAAAATAAAGGAGGCCAAAAATCAAATTCAAACCCATTATTCTTTTTTATAAAAATCTTTATTGATTAATTGACTGATTGATCAGTTTCTGGGCCACACCCAGAGTTGCTCAGGGGCCACTCCTGGCTCTGCACTCAGAAATTGCCCCTGGCAGACTGGGGGATCACAAAGGATGCTAGAAATCGAACCAGGTCCCTCCGAGGTCACAAGCATGCAAGGCAAATGACCTATTGCTGTGCTATTTCTCCAGCCATTATTCTTAATCAGTATTTCTTTCAAGTTAGCTAACTAATAAACTAAAGCATGTTATTAACAAAGAGGCACAAATATAAAAGTAATTGAAGATATGTTTTATTAAAGGAGTTCTAATGCAGAAATACAACATCACAGTTCAACTAAAAGCAGGAAGAGTATCAATTGCTATTAAGTTGCTAGTACTAAATGTCTACTTACCCCTCATGCTTAGATTTGAATATATTTGAGAGAATTATAAGCCTATTATTATAAACCTGAAAATTTTACATTATTTATAATTTTTATGAAAAGGTTTTCTTTTGTTTGTTTTTTGGCCACACCTGGTAACTCTTAGGGGTTACTCCTGACTATGCGCTCAGAAATTGCTCCTGGTTTGGGGGACCATATGGGACACTGGGGGTTTGAACTGTGGTCGTTCCTAGGCTAGCATGCACAAAGCAGATGCCTTACCATTTGCGCCACCACTCTGGCCCCATTTTTTATGTAAAGTTTTAACACGATTATGGCACTTATTTAAACACTGCTGGTTATTTAAATTTCTATAGTCATTTGCTCAAATTGGAGTCACTAAATGTTTTGTATATAGTTCAAAAGATTGTAATATGTTTAATTTCTATGTAGTGACTCCTTTGTGATATTCATTCACTCATGCATTTTGTACTTTATTCAGAGTACAAAGATACTAAGAGCGGAATTAAAAAGGACTCTTAGTGTGCACGCTTCAGCAGGACATATACTAAAAATGCAGGAGTCTTTATACATAAAATTTAAAGAAAGCTGAGCAATGTATTTGCAAAATAATAAATTTAAAAAATGTTCTGGTCATTTGAAATATTATTTTCATGATAACCATTTCTAGTCCCCCAGGACTACAATCATAAAGGCCATATAGGTATTTAAATATACAAGCACATCTTTAAATATAGTAAGTAAATATATAGAGTCATGTATACCTGCTTATAGGCAAGCAATATTAGAGTAATCTATATATTTGTAAAATTTTCTATCATTACTTTTCAATATGCAATAAAGTAGATTTAGTCTCTAGCCAAGATACGTAGAACAATTCAATAACACATGCATTTGTGCTATAGTCAATGGTATTGTTTCAAATAGAAGTAGTGTGAATACCTCTTCCAGAGTATTGGAAATTAGATAATCTTTTGTTGTTGTTGTTGTTGTTGTTGTTTTGAGTCACACCCGGCGGTGCTCAGGGGTTACTCCTGGCTCTATGCTCAGAAATCACTCATGGCAGGCTCGGGGACCGTATAAGATGCCAGGATTCGAACCACCATCCTTCTGCATGCAAGGCAAACGCCTTACCATTGTGCTATCTCTCTGACCCCAGAAATTAGATAATCTTAACTAAATTAATCTTCTATTTATTCTCCTGCATTATGTGAACATGTATAAAGTCTTTCTCAAGGACAAAGGAAAACAGTCTAAGAAGGAATGTTTATGTTAATACTTTTATATCAAGTATTTGTATCCTAAGCATTGTTTTATATTGCAATTTTTATGTTTTATAGTAATCTGAATGAAATAATAGTAGCTTTACTCAACATAAACTCAATTGAAAATGACAGATGGTGAATTCAGAGCAAATACAAATGTATGAAATATAATGCTCTACTGTCATTATAAAATCATGATGAAATATTGTGATCATACTGACATTGTCTAGTTGAACATACATTGCTGAAATTAAAATAGAAAAAGCACATGAGTTGGAGCCAGGACATTTAATAAAAATAAGATCAGACAAGGGCTAGGCACAGGGCTGGACAGATTGAGGACTGGACATATAATACAGTGGGTGGGACACTTGCCAACCCAGGTTTAATACACAGTGTCTCAGATGTTTTCCTGGGTACCACCAGTAAAAAACCCTGAGTTTTGCCAGTTATGATCCCAAAACATACAAAAACATAACCTAAGACCTCTCCATTTTCTTATTAAGGATTTAAGGGTTAACACAAATAAAATATATACTATAAAGATTACAAATTCACGTTTACTTTGAATTGATCTCCTAAGAGAGGAATAGACAATTTTACATGATTATTCTCAATACAAACTCTATAATAACAATATTGAAGACAATCTACATTTCTAGAGGACTAGTTTTCTAATGGTGATATATCTATGCAATAACATATATTGTTGAACTACACACAAAATCTCTCCATGAACTGTCTGAGTTAATTTGGGCAGCTATGGCAAAATGCCACATTGAATGGATAAAATAACAGAAATTTCTCTCATAGCTCCCGATCAAAGTGTAAAGTATTCAGATAATAATAATAATTGTGAGAAAGGAGTGCTTTCACTTATTATAAAGTAAAAAAAACAATTGTTTTATAGACCATTATGTTTTTAAATTATAAAGCAATATTAGAAGATATATACTTGGGGGCCGGGCGGTGACGCTGGAGGGTAAGGTGCTTGCTTTGCCTGTGCTAACCTAGGACGGACCACGGTTCGATCCCCCAGTTCCCCATATGGTCCCCCGTGCCTGCCAGGAGTGACTTCTGAGCGAATAGCCAGGAGTAACCCCTGAGCGTCACTGGGTGTGGCCCAAAAACCAAAAAAAAAAAAAAAAGAAGATATATACTTATATTTTCTGTTACTTGAATTTTAGAAAGAAAAAACATTCTTAAAAGTGATTTAAAAAAGGTATTTGTATAAAATGTATAAAAACTGGAAAGGTAACAAACTCTTAAATGTTGGTTTTTAATGTATAAATAATATGACCTTATTTGTTTTAACTAAAAACAAGAGAGAGCCTATATACACCTACAATTTCATTTTAAATTCTAAGAAAAATCACCCCAATGACAAAACTGTCAAGAACATTTAGCAAAGTTAAATTTATTTTACAAGATAAATAGCATCTTTGAAAAAAATCATTTTAGTTATGTTATTTAAACGCATGGTTACAAAACTGTTCATAAAATTGAGTTTCATTATACAATGTGCACTACCCTTCATCAGTGTATATTTCCTGCCACCAAAGTGCTCAGTTTCCTTTCCCCAACCCCTTGTCTGCCTCTGGGGAAGACAGTCACCTTCCCTCTCTGGTTCTCTGTCTTTGTCTCTGGTCTCCTTCTTTTTTTTTTCCTCTATAGATACTATGGTTTGCACTATTATTAATGAAGGGATATTACGCATATCATGAAAAAAATCTTATTTCTCATCTATATTCAATAGTGAAAAATGAAGTGCTTTTCTGCTAGCAACGGGAATAATTCAGGGGCCCGGGAGATAGCATGGAGGTAAGGCGTTTGCCTTTCATGCAAAAGGTCATCGGTT
>PVKC010000264.1:0-76562 GCA_004027635.1 Crocidura indochinensis | reverse complement strand
ACTTATTGATTTAGTAATTTATTCTATATACTGTGCAATATAAGTGGAAGCTGGTCATTTATGATTATTTAAATTTAATTACATTTATTAAAATAGGGACCGGGCGGTGGCGCTGGAGATAAGGTGCCTGCGCTAACCTAGGATGGACCACGGTTCGATCCCCCGGTTCCCCATATGGTCCCCCGTGCCTGCCAGGAGCAACTTCTGAGTGAATAGCCAGGAGTAACCCCCTGAGCGTCGCCGGGTGTGGCCTTCCAAAAAAAAACCCCCCAAAATTTATTAAAATAATTTTAAAATACAATTTATACAAGTTAGATTTAAAATGTTCAATAGCCACATGTTTCTATCACATGGCTACCATGTTGTGTTGTATATAGTACATTTTCATAGACTTTTCAGAATATATTTTATAGAAAGTTGTGTAGGACAGTACTCTAGAGATATGGGCTCCTTATCAGATTTAGACATGACAAAAGTTTTCTTTAAATATTTTTGTCATCAACTTTTTCTGTGATATTGTAGAATAAAGAAGTCTGTCCATTTTTTGACATTCATAATAAGGTATATAGATAAGATGAATCTTTTCCATGAATCTGGTTCTTTTTAAGCATAGAACAGAGTGGAAGTAACAGTGTTAGTTTTGGGCTGAAAGACTTGGTAAATTGCAGCTTACAATTTCTGTCTCCTGGAACACAAAAAGATTCATGAATCTTCATATCAGAAGTTTGATCATTCTAAACATTCCCAATGTAAAGAAGCAGGTAAAGGTGTTCCTATTAACAGTTTCACCTGATTCCAGCCTATCAACAAGCACTCTACCCAAGCACTAGACATTTTAGTCATGCTGTTTTGGTCAAGAAGTATGCTGCGTGTTACCAAGTGAGTTTTGTCATTTCAGCATGTAGTAGGGTAGTAATCTAGCTGAATTTTTCCTGAATTTACCTGTAACAACAGTATATGCGATATAACTAAAAAAATTAAAATGTATTTTAGTTTAGGTAACATGATTGCAGGCACTATTAAAGTTTCGGATATTGATGTTGAACTTGCCTGTATCTCTGCATCATTGTCCCTACTATTTATTACCTTTGGAATCTTCATTCACGGTGATTGGGAATTTTGTTCTGGTTTAATCTGTATGGTAAAAGGGACAGAGATTCTAAACCACACACACACATACACACACACACATGCACATATACACACACACGCACATGCACACAAATAAGAAATATAATTTTCTAGTGACTTATTTATTCTACTAGTTGGCATCTAGTTCCAACACAAAAAATAATTCAAATATTAATGCCTATCAATGTTCATTGTAACACATTATAATAACCAGGATATAGAAATAAGCCAAATATCTAGCAACAGATAAATTTGTAAAGAAGTTATGTTAGAGTCAGAAATCATTAAATTTCAGGATACTTAATTTTAAAGCAATAGTTGACAAATCGTCTTAAATTTAATTTTGATGTAAGCAATGTAGCTTAATATAAACATGGCTTCATATCAGCAATATGAATTGATGTCTTAGTAATTTACTAATGTTTGGATTATGCATCTGCCTCTAGGATATATAAATTTTAACAAATGGACTATATACAACAATGGCAGACATTATATACAGTACAAAAAGGATGGGGCCAGTGGTCAAGAGATCTGAAGTGCAATGGTGGAGATATAAAAGGACAGAACTAGAAGTTCTGCTCACATAGGTTTCATGTCTCCAGTACTGAACAATGTGGTAGTGAAGCCTACCTATGTTGGCTACACTATGTAGCTACACTATGTAGCTACACTATGTAGTATTGTCCACTGCATCTTATGTATCAAAGTTCCTTTCCTAAAGAGAAACTAAAAGTGTGGGTTTTATTTGACATAGATAGAATTGATGATGATGATGTAGAAGTGGAAAAAGAAGAACGGGAAGAAGGAAAGAAGTAGGGAGAAGAGAGAGAAAAAGGAAATTAACAAATTTGCCAAAACGTGTTTAATGAGTAGGTCCTGTAACATAAATCTGTCTTTTATAGTTGATTCTTTTAGTTAACTGAATAACCATATGCTTCAGGTCCTAATAGAGGACATAAACCAGAAAAAGGGTATATTGGAGTGTTTTATCAATACATTTTGATAATGCAAACTGAATGTGGTTTCTAGTACGACTGAACACTGAGGTGTAAAATTAGGGCGTCCACCCTTTGTATCCAAGAATCCCTGTGGACAGAGAAGCTTAGAGGTTATTTAATACCTAGTAAGATTAAGGCATTAAAGCATATTGTTAGAAAAGGCTGCCGTTGGAGTCTCTGGCTTTCAAACATATTCTTCACCTGCATCTGTGTATAAGTTCCCTAAGACATTATTATAGGCCTTTGTAGTAAAAGGCTGATTACATATTTGTTCACTCTAAACCGTTGTTTCCATTGTTGCTGGTTTCTTTATGGTATAATGGATAGTTGAGGCTTTGTGTTGATCTTCTTCCACTTGATTTGAATACTTCTCCCTAGTAAATGCTGACAACTATAGTGCTCGGAGTTTCTACTCTGTTATACCATGCATTTGTTCTTGGAGTATTATATCTGTTTTTACTTCTGACTTACTTCATTTAACATAATATTTTGTAGCTCCATCCATGTTGCTGCAAAATCCATGATTGTATAGTTTCTAACAGCTATGCAGTATTCCATTGTGTATAAATATCACATTTTCATGTTCCACTCATCTGTTGTTGGGCATTGCGGTTGGTTCCAAATCTTGGCTATTGTATTGAGTGTTGTGATAAATAGTGGAGTGCATACATACTTTGGGATGAATCTCCTTTCAACTTGGGGACAGATACCTAGGAGAGCAATTGCTGAATCATATGGCAGTTCAATTCTGAGTTTACTGAGCACTCTCCATACTGTTTTTCACAGGGGTTGGACTAGGCTACATTCCTACATTCCTGGATAAAAGTTGCTTTCTTACCACATCCCTGCCAAAAGAGATTGGTTCCAACATTTTTGATATTAACCATCAAACAACAACCTCATTTTTGTCTTAATTTGTATTTCCTTAATGATGAGTTAGGCTGAGCATGTTTTCATGTGTCCATTGGCCATCTTTCAGTCTTCATCTTCTCCCCACTTTTCTATGGCTTTATTTGATTTTTGGAGCTCACCTTTTGAGTCTTTTGTATATCCTACATCAGCCCTTTATCTGACATGTTGAGTGCAAAATTTCTTCCCATTCTGTTAACTTTCTTCTAGTATTAACTAGGGTTTCTTTCACCATGCAGAAACTTTTCAGTTTGATGTAGTCCCATTAATTTAGATTTGATGTTAAAGTTCCTGTCATTGGCATTCTATCCTCAAAGACTTTTTGATCTTGGAGTGTTCTATTTTTCTTAAATAAACTTTATAGATTTGGGTCTGATTTCAAGGTCTTTAATCCATTATGAGTTGACTTTTGTGTAAGGTGTGATGTATGGATAAGGGTGAGGTATGGATCAATCTTTAATTTCTTACAGGTGGTTATCCAGTTATTGCAATACCATTTGTTGAAGAGACTGTCTTTGTTCCAATTCAAGTTCTTCGTACTTTTGTCAAATATTAGTTGACCGTATATTTTTTGGGGGGTATATCTCTGGATATTTTGTTCTAACCCACTGGTCTGAGACTCTGTCTTTGTTCCAATGCCATACTGTATTGATCACTATGGTTTTATATTAAAGCTTCGGGTTAGGTAAAGTGATGCCACCCAGCTTCTTGTTTTTTAGTATATATTTGGCTTAACTTGGGGCTCTTGTGGTTCCAGATGAACCCTAAGCTTCGTCCTAGGATGGGTGCAAAAACTAAGACCACCAAAGACAGAAGACTGATTAAAACAACAGTGATGGAACAGAACTTCTAGAACTGTAACGGAAGACTACATCCTAGTCTCCATACTATGACCTGTGCAAATACCAAGATCTCTAGTTACAGAGGCCTGATTTTATCATGCACGACTGATGGAAAAGTCTTCAGACACCACAAAAGGACTTTGGGGGGAGTAAAAGAGCATGCACTGAGCGTGTAGTCATTCTCATGACAGTATGCATTAAGGGTGGATGTGGGAGACCGACCTAACTTGCACAAAATGGATGCCATCGATCTTAGCCTCTGTCTCCGTGGAAAGCTTCACTGAGCTGCATATGTGACCTTGGCAGATTTTTAGCCCCTGGGCAAAAAGGAGATCTTGCAACAAAAGATAGCCCCTTGTGCTAGTAGTCTCAGGGCCTTGAGACTGGGACAGGGCACAGATAATACTTCCTTATATGTCTCTAGTTCCTGTTATGTTAAAGATTGCTAGGGTCAACCATTGAATTCTGCCTTCCCCTTTTTACCCCTCCCTAATTCCTGCCCCCAGTTCATGCTGATAAACGCCCCCATGCTGTAATTGGTGGAAAGTTGAGTGATGTGCTTGTAATGCCCCCATGATGTGTTCTTTCTTTATAAGCTATTTTTCCCAGCAATAAATCCTCTTGATCAGCGAGACGTTGTCCTGAGCTTCTCTAACTTCTCAAAGATTTCCTTCCACAGATATTTCGGATTGGTGCGGCTTCGGGGAACTCACGAATTAGTCGCGGCATTCACCCCCTTTGCCCCGCTGGCCGGGGTCCCCAGAAAGTCGTAGGTGGAGAAACCCTATATCTCTTAGGCCAAGGAAATTTCCTTTCTAATCTTCCCAATATTTACTTTGCCGGTCCAAAAAATGTTTTCTTCCTTTTCCCCTTTCTTTTTTTAAATTGATATTTAAACAAGCTTTTCGCTTGTTTTATTTTTGCCCCCCTTTTTTTCTTTTAAACAAAACAACATAAATTGAATCATCTCATTCTGCATCATAAATTGAGGTAGAGGGTACCAAGACCAAACATTGATTGGAAATAAAAAATGATCAGACTTAAACACCAAATCCAAAGAAAATGACAACAGAATCAATACCCAATCTACAAGAAGCTAGGCACAGAGGGCAACAATTATACTAGCAGCCCAGGGGAAAAGGAGGGTGATATGGGATGCATGTTGGGAACAAGGGTGGAGGGAGGACAACATTGATAGTAGGAATGCTCCTATTCCATTGTCACTATGTACCTAAAATTTTGCTGTGAAAGATTTGTAATCCACTTTGGTCAAAATAATTTTTTTTAAAGACTGAACTAAATATCCAAGCCAAAGTCAACAACGACAGAATCAAGAGACCCAAGCTATAACATTGTAAACTTAAAATGGGTCTGTTATACTGGCAGGCAAGTGGGTGAAGGGTGGTGGATAATATAAGATGCAATTTGGGAATATTGGTGGAGAAAGGTTGACACTCAGGGAAGGATTGGCCCTGATTCATTGTATGTCTGAAACCCAACTATGAAGGACTTTCTAAATCACAATGGTTTCAATAAAATAAAGTAGAATGAAGTAAAAACTTTATTAAGTTGACTGTTATCTTTTGTAAATCACAATGGTTTCAATAAAATAAAATAAAGTAAGAACTTTTTCAAGTTGACTCTTGTCTTTATCTTTAAAACAAAGAGACCTATGTATAATAGTACTGATATTTTTATAAGGAAGAAATGAAGTAGCAGACATTAACAAAATTCTTTCATGTCTGATGAAAGGAATTTTCTAGTTGAGGAATATACAAGGCACAGGGGGTGAAAGAGGATAGATTGTTGACCGTGTGGGGAGTATTTGTTTCACAAGTATTGTAAAAAGAGATTATATGTGAAATAGAATTTATATTGAATTTTATTAAACTAATTTAAGGAAAATGGAATTTAGGCAAAGTAGCTACAACTTCAGTTTTTTAATAACAAAACAAATGATATACTTTTTATTTCTATGCATGAACTATATTTATAAATGTTAATATATCTATATATTTAAATTAATTTTGTCATATTATGTATTGTCTTTTAATAAATTGTACATTTTCTATTAATTCTTTCAAAAGTATAGCCCATTTCTTTAAGAATCTATTTCATATCTTCTTCACACATCTTTAACGTAAAAGTAATGCAGATCTTTTCCTTTTAACATCTTCTAAAGATTTAGAGCTACCTATCTATAAGTGTGTATACTGAACATTTAATTTTTATATTTATGTAAGATAGAGATTTGATTTTACTTGGAAACTAATTCATTCTTTTAAATTTATTTTTTATTCCCATTGGGTCATAAATAAAATTTCCATATAGGTGGGGGAATATTCTTTTCATCTAATTCTTATTTCCACTGATATACAATTACCTGTTTAATTACTGTGAAGTTAATAATTTAATATTTAATAAAGCTAGTTTTATTTTGATTATTTAAAATTAAGATGAGTAGCTAGAGAGATGGGAAAGCAGGAGGGGTGCTTGCCTTTCATGTGGTTGACCTGGGCTTGATCTCTAACATCTCATATGGTTCCCTGAGCAACATCTGATTCTGAGTATAAAACTAGGAATAACCCCTGAAGATCAAATGGTATGCCTCTAAAACAAATAAAAAATAAATAAATTAATTTAATTTAATTAAGATGACTTCACAGAGCAATTTTAGATTTGCAACACAAATGAGGCAAAGTTAGAGAGTTTCCATATAATACCTCCCCCCCCCACTGCCAATATCAGCATTGGCCTGCATTTATAGAATATTTTATATAAATTATGAATGCATTATTTGCATTTTGAGAGTTATTTAATGAAATGGAAAAATACTCCTCATATTATTACATAAAAACAAAACAAATTAACCTACAATTGTGAGGCTTCTGAATCTGTTACAAATTGTAGATATTTGTATATTTAAAACAACGAAAAAGGACAACTCAGAATATTTGCTATTATTATTTGATGTAACAAAATCATAATCTATTTTTAATTATTTCCGTATATTTTGTAAGTTGCTAATTTTTATGAGTACAATCATTCTTTCAATCTGAAAAGCCTGCACATCTTAGCAGAAAGAATATTTATCTTGAAAGCCATATGTGCATATAACACATAAAGATATCTTCAGACTAAAATGCTTGCAAGGCTAGAGAGAGGGGTGAAGGTATTTTGCTTGCATGCTGCCAAGTCTGATTCCCAGCACCGTATATGTTTTCTGAGCACAACCAAGAGTGATCCCTGAGCACAGATTTAGGAATAAGTCCTGAGCACAGCTAAGTGGTAGCCCTCAAACAAACAAAAATTTGCATTTTCTGTCTCCCATTTTGTCCTCTCACATCTCTCTTTTAGGCAGTCCTCTTGAGTACCTGCATGTCTAGAACTGTAATGGGCGACTACATCCTAGTCTCCATCCTATGACCTGTGCAAATGATATTTTCTATAAATATATTTATATGATATGATATTTTCTATACATTTAATAAGGAGAGATTGCAGCAGAAAAATCTCTGTTTTACCTAATGAACAGTTCTTCAAAACTTCAAAACTCTTGTGGGTTTTCACACATTGGATGCAGGCAGAGATTGGAAGATTCTCTTACAGAACTGCATCTTCATTCATGGCTCACTTACTAGACCATCTCTATCTGCCACTGGGATTTGACACCTATGAACAGATATTACCTCACTCCAGTATGATGTATTGGGATTAGTTTTTTAGAAAACATTCTTTGAAAATCTACTTTTTTCTCTGTAAAGTCTCTGTTGATGTTGATGGTGACTTTTGAATCCCTATTGGAACCAATACAAATTTTATGATCTAACTTTTAGTATATCTCTATTCCTGCCCCTTGTTTCTAACAGAAATATCTGTGCTTGTGGGATCCAGAGGTCACCATATGTGTGTTGGTTGCAGTGGTGGTTACTCTCCCATGAATCCAAATTAGTTGACCCGAGCTCCATGCTTGAAAAGACATTGTACTGTCAAGGAATATCCACTATCACAGTAACTCTATTCTCAGATGGAAATGGTAGGAAATGGAAATGGTAGGATGTCAGAGACTGCTGGTTCAGTGATTAAAGACACTGCTGCAAGTCATTGCTTAATTAGGTTGCAGTTCTGTCATCATGCTCATCTTCAACACTAAAATTCCATATTATATTAAAAAATAACTAGAATCATTGTGCTTTGGAAATGAGCCATATGCCTGGAAGTTTCTATGTAATTTTCTTTTTATTTTACTGTCCTTTGGCATATGGTCCATCTATAATGCGCTTTTCTCATTTTCAGACAAATATAAATGTCTAGTCCTCTCAGGCTGTTGTGATGCTGATAACCCATTACTCATTTATTTGTGTCTTTTAAATTTTCTATCACATTAAAAATGTCTCAAAATCTCATAGAATATTACATTTGAGGTTCAAAAAATGTAATTTCTTCAGCCTCACTTCCTGACTTTATCTCTTGCCTTTGGATCAATAATTTACTCAGGTCATTACCATTTTATAAAAAGATTAGGATATTTCAATCTTATGTCCGTGCTATTATTTTAGTCCTAAACATTCCTCAAGATTTAAAATTTAGCTTTCTTTTTCTCTATTTCTCAATTAAATTGTACCTTATTTTCACAAACTGTCTACTGTTGTACTACTTTTTTCAATCATTTAGGAAACTCATAGAAGAAAAATATAAAGGAACTTTTGAAAAGCTTATTTTTAAAAACAACCTTTCTCTTCTTAAAAACCTTTTGTATATATTGACGTGCCCATCAAGTTCTATATGGCAGGAAATGAATCAAACTACAAATATTGATCAAGAAACATGTTTGTTGCTGATCAGAGATAACATTACTTGTAAAAATGTGCATTTTGGTCAATATTTATTTCTTCCTAAAATTATGCAATTATGTTTTCTTCTCTTTAACTCAATTTTTCCAATTTACTATAATGTGATTTCCTGTACTCATGTATAATTTATTTATATGATTAGTAGATCCTTTGTGGAAACTTAATGTGATACTTTGAACAACATATCTGGGACAGTTATGATGTGTTATTATCAGCTAAGGGAAATATCTTGCTCATGAGTCACAAAAAATGTGAGCAAACAGTTGCTTATAGTGATCAATTTTCTTAGAGTAGCAAGGGCTACTAAAGGGTAGGCTAAATTTATTCAAGTTATATAATTAAATTTTCTCAATATTAAACATAATTAAATCTAATCTTAGGTAATAAAATCATTGTAGTTAACGAAGTCAAAGATTTTAAACTGTTATTTAGTACCTAAGAAACATTAGAATCATTAACTGATTTACAAATTGTATATAATATTTATGCAGGTAAAAAGAACAGCTAAATGAATCATCTGGCAACAGTGAGTATGGACAATGTTTGTTCAATGAACCTTTATAAAATGTCTGGGGTATGTACAAAACTATGCTTCTTCCTGAGAGAAATATAAATGAGTTCAGTTATGTCCCTGAAAGCTAATGTGGGAAAGAGATTTACACTGATGAATACAGTGACTTCCAAATAATATGGGATATGCTTGACTTTCCTTAATTGAAAGTGACGAGTGCATATTGGTATGACTACATATAATGAAGAAATGTAAACAAATTTGAGGTCAGTCTGGATCTTAGAAATAGGATAAAGTTATGTGAAAATAGGTGAACTTAAGATTTTCTTTAAAAATTGATAAACTTTATATGTGTGGAGAAGCAGTGAAAGTATATGACTGAAAATTTGGTTGCCATCTGTGCAAGTTGAAAACAAAAATGTCATTGGGTGGTAGGCACATTCAGGTGAGCTTAGGAATATTTATCTGAAGAAATTAAAAAGGCTAAAATATAGATCAGGTCCAATTTATATATTCTATAATAGCATAAAACAATAAGGGATCAAGAGGTGCTTAAGTGATAGAGTGTATGCTTAGCATTTGTGAGGTCCTGCGGTGGGTGGGTTCAGATGATCTATGGATACCATTGACATAGACCTGCATTTCTGAAGCAGTTTCACGTTCTTACCCCATCTCTTCATCTGAGCAACACTTGTTGAGAAAATTAGCAAACAAAAATGGAATAGAATCAAATAAATTATTAAATCACTTTGTATGAGTTAAGAAAGTAATATGGGGGTGGAGGGAGTGGTGGGAATGCCCTTGATTTATTGTCACTACGAACCTTGAATATTATTGTGAAATGTTAGTAATTCACTTTGGCCACAATAAAAATCAATTAAAAATTATACTCAAGAAAAAAAAGAAAGTATTCTAATTTTCTGCAGCACGATTATTTGAAGCAACACAAAAAACAATATTGACCCTAAAAGTTCTTATCCTGTTACATGGAAAAATATTTATAACGGGTAGACAACATAATTTTCTGCAAGTGTGTGTACCATACCTGGTGTTGTTCAGGGCTTGTTGATGGCCCTGTGCTTAGGAATCAACCAAATACCTGGTGAGTACTTTGAGAACCATCTTTGGTGCCAGTATTAAATTGGGTGAGGCTGGCTGCATCATTCTTCTGTAGACAAACATCTTCCTTCTGCAATATCTCTCCAATCCTGAGAGACAAAAAGGCAAAACAATTCTTACGGTATATATCTATATTGCTATCATAGCATATCTTTTATCTATCGATTTATCTAGCTAGCTGTATTCCATCTCTTACACAAAAAAGAGACAAAAAAGAGGAGAGCATTTGTAAAAAAAATCTTTTCAGAAACTAATAAAACTTTTGGATTTATAAAAGCTTATTTAGTTGGGTGAGTGTCTCAGTAGTTGATCACTTGTCTTGTATTTGTGGTACCCTGGGTTTTAATCTCCAGTACTAAAAAAAAAAAATCTACAATAGAAAAATCTTTTTAATTTATGTCAAAAGAAAATAAATACAAGATAAATAGAAGTTTTCTAAGATCACGAAAGCAATGCCTAATTTAACTTTTGGTTTTAGTGAGGATATAGGGAAATGGCATGCTTATAACTGTAGAAACATGAAACTTGGTACAACTTCTATAGAACAAGATGGCTGTATTTTCAATACTAAATTTTCTAAATGTTTATTTTCAAAGCAACTTTAATGAACTTTTCCTAAGAAATAAATTATGAATATATATGTGAGAATTAACTTAAAGATGGCCATCACTGTGTTACATATGGAAAAGAATGACTGTGCTTACATGCCATTAAATAACTGTTGAGTAATTTAACATGAGAATAAATTATAGTAACATGTGATGAGATAAAATATATAGAAGTTAGTACACTGATATCATTTAAATTACATAATTAAATTCCTAATGTACAAATATGCATATATATACATATAATTAACATGTAAAACATAAATATTAGAATTTATATATAAAATATAAATGTATGGACATAAATATATGTTATATGTGAATAGATAGTCTTATGTATATATGGCAGTGCATTAAATATTAAAGATTACTTGTAGATTGTATGCTTACATTTTTATTATTTATTTATTTATTCACACTCAAAAGTTATTAAAACTTTGGTGTGGATAAGATCACAATTTAAATCTCTCGGAGTAGATGGGACTATATCACTATGATAGATATTGTAAATTTATCTCACTATTAGGATGCACATGAAACTCCTGTAACTTTTGACCTATAGTAAACTAAGAGGTTTATCATCTATTGAACTGTATTGGATTTTCTACACTAATGGGAACTTCATCTGAATTTAAACAGTCAATTATTTAACTGCTTGATCCTGTCTATTCAAAGATTTACTTTTTTAATATCACAAAGGTTTACTTTGTAACAATTCTCAACACAATTTAAACTTCCCTAATAGTATTAGGAGATAGTAGTTTCATCTTTTAATAAATATGTATTAGAAATGTACTCAATGGCAAAACCTTCCTACTTGTATTTATTGGTCTATTTAAGTGCCCATTCTACAGTGCTTCTCGGCTTGTTTGATTGCTCAAAGATTAATAAGTTCATGTAGTTCCATTCTTCCAGACAATTATATTACAGGTATCAAATGAATTACATAAACACAAGTATAATTTATAAAAACATTTAAAAAAGTCAATACTTTTTGTAAAAAGGTTTATTGAGAAAGTCAGCTCTGTGAGCATCCCTCATTGTTATTTTATCTCTAGAAAGGTTGAAGATAATGGTGTGAGTAAATGTTTAAATGTTAAAAATGCTTCAGGATGTATGATGGATGAAGTAGCTTTGATTTATATATTTGCCTATTTTCATTCCCAACTTTGGGTCTTAATTTGAAGCTTGGGATCCTTAAAAAAATATTGCAAGAGAATGTAAAATCATCTTTCCAGTATATGCATTATATCACATTGTGAAAGAGTACTTCTAGCTACTGTGTGCTACTTTATCTTTCGTATAGGTCACGGCATGGTCACTGAACTTATCTATTTGCTTTTTTTCTTATTTCTGTTTTGCCTTTTGGTTACGTTTTTCTTCTCATATCTATTTATTTGCTTTTAATGCTTTGTGAACTTGTTAAAGAGACAATTCTTTCACATTTTTGTTTCTTATGCAATACTGCACACACAGAGAATAATGTTCATTTTATAATATATATAATATAATTAATATAACATAACATAACATAATGTAACACAATATATTATAATCACACCCATGTTAGAGAATGCATTGTTAGAGTATATGGAAAAAATTATTAAGAATTTTATTTGAGGGGGCCCGGGAGATAGCATGGAGGTAAGGCATTTGCCTTTCATGCAAAAGGTCATCGGTTCGAATCCCGGTGCCCCATATGGTCCCCCGTGCCTGCCAGGAGCAATTTCTGAGCATGGAGCCAGGAGTAACCCCTGAGCGCTGCCGGGTGTGACCCAAAAACCAAAAAAAAAAAAAGAATTTTATTTGATTTAAAATGTATTTTGTATATAATATCTATAATATATTGTATATACTTCTAAATAATTAGATGTATTAAGGAAAATTTAGTAACTAGCAGCTTTTATTTGATGCATTAAAAAGTTTTATTTTGGAAAATTTGTCTTAGAATTATAAACAGAAAGGGATGAATTAAAAAAAAAAGCAGTATTAGTAAGGAGCAGTATTTATGTAGCTAAAGCTAAATGTCTTAGGAAAAAGCAATTTGGTTTCCCAATATTAATTATTGGGCCATATCCTGTTATTGATCTGTCCATGTAAAAATCAATGCTAAGATAAGGACCTTTATAATTGACAGGAATAATTTTTAGGTATATGCTCATTGACATTCAAAGAGCCAGGAAACAATGAAGACATTATAGATGAACAAACTTTAGATTAATTTGAAGTTTTAATTACTACTTTTCAAACTTTTAAAGGAAGGGAGGGAGAGGATAAAAGGAACATATTATTTTATTCATTACTGCTCCCACACTTGCCAAGAAATAAAGAAAAATGTAAAATGTGCAACTGCCATCTAATTGTTAGAGCCACTTTAATTCTGAAAAATAATTTTACATGAATATTTGATTTTGATTTCAACCTGTGGATAAGGTCGCATAGATTTATTCTTAAAACTCTTTCTAAAAAACGGGGAATAAGACTATGATCCTAAATTCTGTCTCTAATGGCTGTCTACTTCTTAGTGGAATTCATTTTTTCCCTGAAGAATGTTTGAGTAAATGTGTTTTTAAATGAGAAGACAAAAGTGCAGAAAATTAATCATAGGACCTTAATTAGCTTATATTTTCTGTTAAAAAATACTGTTTTTCTCGACTTGTTCTACCGTGTCCTTTATTCTGGTTTGTGACAATTTTCAATTTAGTAAACTAATAGGGAATTTACAGAAAGAAAATAGCACAGTCAACAAGAGACTGCTCTGACTTAGGACCATTTGTCTATTTAGACTACTTCTTTCTTCAGTTGGGAGCAACATAATCTCCTCTTTTCATATTGTAGGAAAATAAAAATCTGCTTTTCCAAAATATCTCTTTGCTCTTTCCCCCCACCCTACCCCCAAAACCCCCAAAAAATGAAAGAAAAAGATAAAGGTTGACTTATTGGAAAGGACTTTGGAGGTTAAGATAGAGGCCACCTTGTTTAAAAGATATTTACATGTAAACCTCTCCCTTAAGGGCATCTCTCTGGGAGATTTAGTTTTTCAATGAAGAAAGGCAAAACTTCTTTTACTTTGCCTTTCTTGATAATCTTCCTACCAGATTTTTTTTTAATTCTTCCCAGAGCTCTCTGCTTTAGTTTAGCTATCTAAGATGTCTCTGTAGCCATATGGAAAGTTATTCACTTGTTGGATGCAGTAAGATGGGGTTTCTCCTTTGTGTAAGAAGGTGGACATGTTATAAATAAACTACTTTTGAAGTTTTTCTTATAATAAAACTTGATACTTGTTTATTGGCCCAGCCTTTGAAGAACCCAAAGATTTATGGTATAATTTCCAATGAGCCCTGGCAATGATTCAGATATTATCTTACTTTATGCTACCGATATCAAACATTTTAAATAAAATATTATACAAACAGGGTATCTTGTAGTCAATTCTTTCCTAACTTATTTAATTTTAACTAGAAAATATTAAAGAAAAATAACCATTATGATCTTTCATTTAATCATATATAATTTTTCATGTGTATTGTATATATCTCATCCTTGCACAAAGTTTTGCTAACTGTGTAATATAAACTTGTTAAGAACAAGCTGCAACTGAAGTAATGGAGAAATATAAGTATGATTAAAGTTCTTTCTAACTCAAAAATTATTTGCAGGAAGATCAGAGGTCTGCTGATCTTGGCTCAGATAGAAAGGACATTTTTGGAACATTGAAGCTCTAAACAAGTTCATAAAACAAAATGCTTGGATACTTAAAAGAACATCAAGAGGTGATGTGTGTAGTAGCTTCTGCCTTAGTCCCATGTGACCACAATGGTTCTGGCATATTCACTTCTCCCATGCTTGCATTGTTCCGTTGTTCTCTGCTGGTTTATTCTGCAAACTCAGGGCAGTCCTGAAACTTTGTTGGCATTAGTTTTGATGGGTTTTGGTGGTTACTTTTGCTCAGATAATAAATTGTCCCAACTTAAAAACTAATTATTTCAATTGTCTACATTATGATAAGATATAATCTTGTTCAGCTGGCATAGAGAAATGAGCTGCTCATATTAAGGTATGGCTAACGTCTGTCTCTAAGGAACATGTATCATAGGAGAGGCAGTCTTTTGGACATTAAGGACATTATGATGAAAAACAAAATGATGGTGTTCTTTGAACTTATACTTTTTATTTAATTACTTATTTATCTGTTTTAACATCCCTGATGGTGCTCAGGGCTTACTCCTGCTCAAGTTTTACTCTTGGCAATGCTCAGGGAACCCTGTGTGATGCCAGGGATTGAGCCTGGATCAGCTCCATGCAAGGCTGTATTATATTCTGGCCCCAAATTATAAGCATTTTGAGTGTAGAAGAGTGAAAGCCATAGGTAGAGAAATAGTGCCATTTTTGTAGATAAAAATAGTGTGAAAATTTATATTATTACACTTAGCACTTCAGGTAATGAGAATACAATGTTGGGTTTGGAACTAAGAGCAATATTCTGGGAATTTTAGCAAGTATGCTAAATCATTAAGGCACAGAAATTGAATACTATAGGGGGCAAGGCATATCAAAGATGTATACATAATGGATAGCTATTATAGAAAGCATAATATATATTTCCTCATATGTGGCTTATATATGCTGTTTTTTTTTGTCTTCACATGGCACAAGATACCTCATTTCTTTTCACTCTGTTGAAAGAAATCCTATCTTCTATATGATGATAAATTGCTTGACTCATTTGAAAGAATAGCACATATCACCTCATTTTGCACTATGTTTATCTATATATTAACTGTGCCTCTTTTCTCTCAATACACTGCAAATTTCTCAACAGTATTGTATTTTCCCCATCACTTTGTCTTCCCATTCTTTCATTTAGTATAGTGTCTGACACATATCAAGTCATCAATAAATGACAATTCTCTCTTTTGTTCAGGGAATGATTTTCTCTCCATTCAGAAGCATGTTCATTTTTTGAAATGGAATAGAACATGAATACACAGTGATTAAGAAGAGAAGTTAGCAAGAAGTAAACCATATTCTAAAGCAAGGCTTCTTAACTTCTTCCATTTGTGATCCCATACATATTGAGCATTTTTATATAACCCAAAGCAAATAAAATATATAAACTATTTATTAGCTGTACATTTTTCACAACCCTACTCTCACAACTCCATATGAAATGAGCTAGAGAGATAAGCTTGAGCTGGGTTCAATCACCTTTACTATATATAATCCCTGAACTCTGTTAGGAGCAATACTTGAGCTCACAGTCAGGAGCCAGCACTGAGCACTATTTATAGAATGTGGTTCTCAAAACAAAAAAACACAAAAAAGATAGGTAACCAAGTTACACCAGAACCTCTGAGACTGTGTGTCTGTAGATTGCAATAGAACACAAAAAGGAGATTACATCATTGAACCAGTTTAGGCTAGTGCTAAGATATCTTGTGGAGGAGAGCTATGTTTTTTCAGTTATTTTTTGTCTGTTATAGTGATTCTTTTATTTTTAATAACACGCTATTGAGGTGGCATTGCATTATCAAATTATAACTCTCAGTAGCACATCATTATAAATAAAGCTCATTCACTAAAAATCTGATTCAGTCTTTTTTTTTTTTTTTTTTTTTTTTTTGGTTTTTGGACCACACCCGGTGGTGCTCAGAGGTTACTCCTGGCTGTCTGCTCAGAAATAGCTCCTGCAGGCACGGGGGAACATATGGGACACCGGGATTCAAACCAACCACCTTAGGTTCTGGACCTGCTGCTTGCAAGGCAAACACTGCTGTGCTATCTCTCCAGGCCCCTGATTCAGTCTTTTACTTCACTATTTTATTTTCCCATTTTCACTTTTTCTTATTATCACCACTAATTTAGATTTATACTCCAAAAGCACACATGGCTGAAATAATACTGTGTTTCTCTTTCTCTGAATCATTTTACTAAGCTAAAAATTATCTGAGTAGAGTACTGACTTTTAAATAGAGTCACAGAACACACAATCTGAACTTAGGAGAATGTTAAAGATGGTTCATTTCAATGAAGAAATGTTTAAGACTATATGTATTAAAATAAAGTTGGCTATATAAATTTTTTGTGAACAGAAATGCTAATTATTTGGAAGATTATATGCACAATTAAAAGAATATATACACAGAATTAAAAGGTGAGTGGCAGAATGAAATAAGCTCTTGAGAAACTTTTCAAATATAACAGCATATTCTTTTGAATTAAATAGAAGCTTTACGTGCTTTAAAATGTAATCCATAAACATAGTGATGTCTATCTTTCTCTGGGGAAAATTTCCAATCAGGTTGAATAAGTAATTCTTTGATGCATTTTTTCCTCACAAAAGCTGAGAAGATACATAAAAATGGTGTTTTAAATCATCTAGTACTCAGAGAGAAATATTTCTGAGAACTAAGAATGACAGGCTTGTTAAGAGTAAGGAAGGCTCCCAAGAAGATTAGCAAGTATGAATCATGCGTCTAGATCAGAAGGGTCAGTTCAATAAGGCAAGCTTTAAAAAGGTCCATTGGTCTGATCCCCAAGAGACAGGTTATGAAATGACTGATGCCAATCAAATCTCAAGTTGAAGGCTCCGTGTGTGAGTGTGAGTGAGTGTGCTTGCGTATTTCAACCGTTGAAATGTCAAATCAAAACCAATGTCAGTCATCCTGCTGTCAGTGCAGTGGAAATGGAGTTGACATGTAGCTAGAGCCTGGGAGAAGTGAAAGGTCTTTTTAAATGTTGAGAATTCATATTAGAGAATTGGCAATCAAGAGATGATTTGAAGCATAGTACATAATTTTAGGTAATCTTATGACTGAGAAATTCCTATTCCTATGTTAACAATTGAGCATAACCGTATTTAGCTTAATATCAACATTTTTCCACAAATGGGGCTTCTACTTACAACTTATTTGTTCCTACTCTTGTCCCAACTTTTCTCCTACATCTTTTCATTTTAAACAGCACTTTCGTTTGAGTTCATCCAAATTTATTGACAGAAATGATGATCTGGTTTGACAAGTACATGTGGTTTCTTTTGAAATATTTTATACCTCCCTCGTAGTTATTTATTAAAATTTATAATTAACAAGAACCTTATAATCTACCAAATATTTTACATGGCAACAAATATAAAAGGATCACAGTATATCTAATCAGAATATGACATTCATTCTAGCTATTTAGCTTTGTTCACTTTTTCCCTCAGTTTCCAATCTTAATTGTCTTGGTCACTTTCTGTGCTGAAGCACCTTCTGGGGAATGCAAACCATGTATTTGCTTGTCATTTGTCTTAGCATCAATTTATACTCCTTATTTTTGGATTCTAGATTATTTCTAAAAATTCTGACATGCTTCTAACATGGTACTTTTGCAAAAAATAAACAAATAAATAAAAACACAAAGATCCAATTTAAGCTAATTACAACATGAATTTTTTGTTTGTTTTTGGTTTATATCTTGCAGTATTTCAGGGATGATTACTGGCTCTGAACTTAACTGTACTATTTCTCTGGTCCTCAATCACTCTACTTTTTGTGTGTGTGTGCTTTTTGAGCCATACCTGGTGACGCTCAAGGGTAACTATTGACTATGTGCTCAGAAATCACTACTGGCTTGGAAGAACATATGGGATGCTCGGAGACCAAACCGCAGTCCGCCCTAGGCTAGCATGTGCAAGGCAAATGTCCTATTGCTTGCGTCTCTGCTCTAACCCCAATCACTCCACATTTTAATTAATTAATTTATTTTAAGTCATGACCAGTGGTGCTCATAGACAACTCAGTGCTCTTTTGTTCGGGAATCTTCCAGATGATGCTCAGTAAATTCAACTTTATAGACTGTGAATTCCTGAAAAGCAAGATCTATAACTTATTTTACTGTACCACAATATAAACATAAAAGAGAAATATGAAAGTTGAATATTTCTCTATTTTATAAATTTTAAAATATTTATATAAATATTAAATATAATATAAATATGTCTATAAGATATTTAAAAATATTTATGTAAATAAATTATAAGATATTTTAAATTATTATAATTATAAGATATTATAATTATAAGATATTTTAAAATACTTATGTAAAATGTACATTTTGAGTAGGAATTTGTAGGTTCAAGTATATAAATGAATATACAATTTGGTGCAAGAATATTTAGGTTCATGTGAATAATGGTCAAAAATAGGACAATCATTCTGCTACTCAAAACAGGCAGGCATCAAAGCATATTATTTCAATATATATCATGGATTTCAATACTATGCTATCTCTAATATTTCAAAAATTTATGTTCAAATTGATATAGACTTAGCTTCTATTTCTTAGAAACCTGGAAAATCTACTTTAGCTTTAGTTTTAGCTTATATTTGTTTGATTTTTTTTTTAATTAAAGAACAGAAAACATTGAAAAGAAAACTTTGTAAAAATTTCTAAAAAACCTAAAAAAGAGAACTTGGCATAGTGCTTTGATTACTGCATGGCATAATATTTGTTGATGATGATGATGGTGATGATGATGAGGTATGTATTCTAGTTTAAGGGTGGATAACTTAAAAGCACCTAAATATGAGAAGAAATATGGGAAAGGAAATCTGAAGTGAAACCTGCTAGTGAAGTTCCTTTCTTCATCTAATATACAAGGGAGCTGATCAGAAGAAGTTAAATGTGCCCTGAGTATACTCAGTGAATACCAGATGAATAAATGCTAAAAACAAACAAATAAAACTATTTCCACTCTGTGTAGAACTAGTACCACTCGCTAGTTATTTAAATTTACCTGTGTTCCTCTCAATTTCTTCTTCAGCCAGTGGATACTGTGGCCATCTTGTTCATTTTGGGCTTCAAAAATTTCTACCTACTAAATCTTACTCATAGTTTTCTGCTCATGTGAGTAGTTTTATTTGTATATGCTTTTTGTTTGCTTACAATTGGTAGTATGGTTATTGCCATGGTTGATGCATTGCATTCTACACATTATAAAGGGAAGGGCTAAGGACCATGTATAACTAGAATAATATCTCAGATCAGCTTAGGGTTGCAAAAATAGGAATAAGTGACATTTTCCTCTTACCAATATGTCAAAGTATCCAAAATTTTCTTATAAAAAGCTTATCATGTAAGATAAGTGTATAACATACTTAAATTTATATTTATTTATTTATTTATTTATTTATTTATTTATTTATTTATTTATTTATGCCATACTTGGGGTCAGAACTTATTCCTGGCTTTGGGCTCCAGGATCAATCTCTGTAGTGCTAAGAAAACCATATGAGGTATGAGGGATTGAACCTGAGTTTTCTAAAGCACAGCAAATAAAGCAACACCTGTTCTAGCCCACTTAATGGCCTACTTAACATGACTTTTAAGAATGAAACATAATGCTATTGATTAATTCTAGTCATAGGCATAACTCAAGTCTGTCTTGAGTAATTGAGTATATATGGTTATCATAACTTAGACCTATTAATTTAGCATTTGAAAATAATATTGTGTGAACCTAGTAAATTTTTTAAGTGATAAATTTTTAATTATTTGTACTTTCCAGTATTTGCTACATACAGTTTTGCCTGAAATTATAAACTTTAGGATTAGTGAGAAATGGATTTTTCTCTTCTATAAACATTTTAACTAATAAATAAAAAGAAGTAATATTCCATATTATTGTATTTTTTCTTTTTTTTTCTAAAAAATATGGAACGCTTCACGAATTTGCGTATCATCCTTGCACAGGGGCCATGCTAATCTCTGTATTGTTCCAATTTTAGTATATGTGCTGCCGAAGCGAGCACATATTATTGTATTTTTATGGTAATTAAAATTATATATTTATTTTTGGGGAAGATATATCCAGCAGTGCTCAACTGGATTTAAACTAAGGAATTACTCCTGAAGTCAGTCAGGGGACCATATATGGTGCTTGGGGATCAAACTTTGGTTGGCTGCATGAAAGCAAATGGTCTAACATCTGCTATATTGCCTGAGCTCCTATGGTTGAATTGCAAACACGTACATCCATGTAGAGGAAGATATGAATCACTAAAATCCCAGTACCTGTTGAAAAATAAACTTTCTAAGCAAGTTTAAACTTAATTGCTATATACTATTAAAAGCAGGATAGTGTATTTGTGGGAATACACAGAGGAGTCACAACTTGTTGTATATGTAAACATTTTAATGGGATTATTATCTTACTGACCCTACCCTGATAGGTGATTGTGCCCTACCCTAGGGTGTGACCTAGCATTCTTCTCCCACCCTAGGGTGGTACCTGATTCTGCTCCCACCATTGGGTGGTACCTGATTCTGGGGCATAAAAGCAAGGGTCTGTGGAAGGCGGGAGCCTTTTTCCTGTGGCCTATTCTTAGGCCTTTTGGCTTCGTCCTCTTCACGGAGTAAAGAACTGTTTTCTTCGGAAGCCTGACTGCCTGTGGCTTTCTTCCCGCCGCATTCACCACAGAACCGCCGGCTGAACACCGGCTGAACAGGGTAACAGATGCGTGGTCAGAGCTGGAGGAGAAAGGCTTCATCCTCCATCCCTCCATCACTCAACCTCATCTGGGGCTGACTTGCAACAGCAACTCTTTTATTTTACTTCAGTTCGTATATACCAAGATAACTCACAATTATTACTAGGATCAAAGCTAAACTTTAACTGGCTGGTAAATAATTCATAATACACTTCTTTTTCTCATCTACCTTGCTTAATCCAAACTCAGACCCATTTTGTGTTCCATTGCTCTTTTGAGAAATAATCACTCACCACCTCAGCCCTTTTCCCAATTCTGTCTTTCTGACAATGTCCGCTATTTCAAAAATACCTCATTATCTCTACTCTCCCACTGAGCCTGCAACGTGATGGCATTTGCTTTGCCTGAGGAATGAAGAGACAGTTTTTTCTCTCTCAACAATTCTGCACACTGAGATCTGACCAGACCATTCTCAAGATAATTCCAAATGTTTTCCCCAGAAAGGAGAGAGCAGATTTGCTCATCCCCAATGCCATCAAGTGGGAGAAGATTCTGCCAGGTCTCCTGACAGATTTTCTAGTCAAAGTGAAAAGCTCTGTAGTGCTTAGAAAACAAGCTATTTCAGGTTGCTTGGCTGTGAACTGATAAACAAGGCCTGGGGTGAGAAATGTAAAACACACACACACACACACACACACACACACACACACACATGCACACATGGGCCTTTGGTCAGTTGAAGACAGAACTGACATATCTAGCAGTCAAGCTACATTGCTTTCTTTCTGACCTGTTGGCTACATATTCAGTTGATAGCTTCCTGCTACCTATCACAAAATAATAAAAATCTTTTAAGGAGACAGTCTAAATTGCTCTAATACCATCTTTAAAGAGAACAAAAATGCAGAAAGTTAGCCTGTAGGGACTTCATTTTTCATAGATATGCAATTTTTGGTGTTTAATATAAGCTTTTGATTTTAGGTTGAAACGATCTTGTCAAAAAGGTACATGAAAGACATTTACTCTGGATTCTTTTCCACTTAGGGTTATAGCTTAGCATTCTCACTCTTTTATCCCCAGAAACTTGACTGACACCTGACTTCGCTTTGCAGTGTTTCAGAAAAACTGTTTGCTATTTTTCTTTCCTTATTTCATTTTTAGTCTTACATAGGGATTTAGTGATGGACTAGAATGAGGTTAGCGTAGTGTTTTTCCTCAAACATATTGGGTAACCTCAAACCAATCAAAATAATGCAACATCTTTAAAATCATAACCGAGGGGAAAAGTCCATGATGAACAAATATGAACCATTTAAAGTAAAATAGGATCAAATGATAAGTTTTTCCATTTTTCACTCTCTCTCTATGCTTTCAAATCCTGTCTTGATCAAAATGACACAAATTGGAGAAAAGAGTATTTTTGACAACTGTACACATCCATTTTTGCCTTCCTTTTTGGAAGCCCATTGGTTGAAGACATTGTGAAGTCAACTGACTCACATACCATTCATTGAGCAACAATAGGTTTCAATCCATAGACAACAATAGTCACATCAAAAAGCCCTGAAGGCACAATAGCTGGAATTAAATAAAGAGAAACAGGAACTAGGTTAACTGATTAGATAAAGCATGAGGTCTGAAAGAGTCTACTCAGTAGAGAGAGGAAAGATAGGAGAAAATGAAAAGTTGGAGCCAGGAAGAAATTAGGCTAATCTTTAATGTAAAATGGAAAGACAAACAAGTGAATAAGAATAGTATGGTTGGCAAAGTTTCTCTCATATTTCTGGAAAGGATACTTGTAAAAAGGAATTATAAACTGCAGACCTTCAATTTAATTAATCATGTTTTTACAATTTTATATTTATATGATAAATTATAATTTTATATCTTCACATTTCCAATTGAGAAATAAGAATTGGCTTACAGTTAAATTACATGACTCTCCTTTCTAAATAATCTGTCACATTTTAAACTGTTGTAAATTATACATTATATAAAAGTCACCATTAAGACCATTTAAAATTGTACATTCCCATGGCATCATTGACATCATTTTGCAATCATTGCAACAATCTATCTCCAAAACTATTTTTTATTTTGCTAATCTAAGCTCATTATGCATCAAGTACTAACTTTCCATTTTCTCCTACCCTTTATTCCCTGGCAACCACCATTTTACTTTCTGTCTCAATGAATTTGACAACCCTAGTTACCTTGAATAAATGAAATTATATAGTATTTGTCTTTTCATGTTTCACTTATTTCATTTAGCATACTGATTTCAATTTCATTTGCACTGTAGCATGTGTCAAATTTATTTCCTTTTAAAATTTGCATAATATTCCATAGTATAAACCCTAATTTGCTTATTCATTCATTTGTTGATGGGTACTTGGGTTGCTTCCACCTTGAGCTGTTTTGTCTCATTCTACAATGCATTTGAGATTGCATTGTCTCTTTGCTTTTCATTTTTTTGAAATGCCTGTGCTTTAAGTTTTTGTAATGTTTATTCAAGAAAAAAATTGTGGAAGTGTGTGGTTAAGTCTATGCTTAACTTTGCTTGTTCTTTTTCTCTGTTCTTTTCCATTTATGGTTGTTGCTACAATGACCAGGGAAGTGTGTCAAGTGGTTGTGGGCCTGTGGTATAGCAGTCTTTCTTGGATCACAAATGGAAATTTCATCTGCCTATGGGGAAATGTCAGGGATTAAGCTTCTGCCTTTTCTACCACTGAGCTACATTGTGTCTCCTCTGTGCAAATTTTTAAAGATTCTCAAATTATTTTCAAATAAATTGCATAATTATTTCCACTAGTAGTGCACAAAGCCAGTTTCTCTACATTTTGGCCCACATGACTGACCAAACTTGCTATTTTTTTTATTATTTTTTAAATATTTTTCTTCTTAATATTAACCATTTTAATAACTTTAAAGTGGTATTTCATAGTAATATTGATTATGATTTGCTAATAACTCATGATACTGAGCAAATTTTTGTGGACTTATTGTCCCTTTGTATATCTTTGGGACTATAATACTTTTTTAATTAATATTTTTATTTAAACACCTTATTTACTGACATGATTGTGGTTGGGTTTCAGTCATATAAGATGACACCCTCCATCACCAGTGTAACATTCCCATCACCAATGTCCCAAATATCCCTCCTCCTCTCCCCGCCCCCATCTGTACTCTAGACAGGCTTTCTATTTCCCTCATATATTCTCATTGTTAGGATAGTTCTCAATGTAGTTATTTCTCTAACTAAACTTATCACTCTTTGTGGTGAGATCCTTGATATGGGCTATAACGTCCAGCTCTCTCTTTTTTTTCTGAAAATTGTTGAGAAATGTCTTTCATTTTTCTTAAAACCCATAGATGAGTGAGACCATTCTGTGTCTTTCTCTATCTCTCTCTGACTCATTTCACTCAGCATATGAGATTCCAAGTACATCCATGTATAGGAAAATTTCATGACTTCATCTATCCTGATGGCTGCATAATATTCCATTGTGTATATGTTCCACAGTTTCTTTAGCCATTCATCTGTTGAATGGCATCTTGGTTGTTTCCAGGGTCTTGCTATGGTAAATAGTGCTGCAATAAAAACAGGTGTAAGGAAGGGGTTTTTGAATTGTATTTTTGTGTTCCTAGAGTATATTTCTAGGAGTGGTATAGCTGGATTGTATGGGCTTTGCAAAACTTTTTACCTCAAATCTTTTATCTATATTGAAAGTGTCCCGGGGCTAGAGAGATAGCATGGAGGTAGGGCATTTGCCTTGCATGCAGAAGGATGGTGGTTCGAATCCTGGAATCCCATATGGTCCCCCGACCCTGCCAGGAGTGATTTCTGAGCGTAGAGCAAGGAGTAACCTCTAAGCGCTTCTGGGTGCGAAACTCCCTCCCCTCCAAAGCTAAAACAAACAAAAAAAGAATATGTCTACTATTAAAATTGAGTAAAATTGGTTTAAACTATTTATATAAACTAATCTTTTAGAGATGTGATTTTTCATTTTCAGTGCCATCACATAAAATTTACTAAAAAATACAAATATCCATCATAGTCTGTTCATCTGAGTTTCTCCTATTTTTAGTGTCTGTATAATCTCAGTTCTACAGATATGAGTTTTTATTCACTTGACTTTGAATCCTTGCTTTACTTTTTATATCTCACTTGAGTGAGTTCATTTGGAGTTTTTTTTTCTCCTTATGATTTATATACTTACTTAAACCTTAATTTTTAACTGACTCATTTAGAAATTTTGTTATTATTGCATTATAGGTCTGATTTGTATATTCTCAATATTAATCTATCACTAGATATATGATTTTGAAATATTTACACCCATTTTAAAATGATATAATATTCTTGATGTACACAAGTTTTAAATTTTGATAGTTTAACTGTATTTTTTTCTTTTTTGATATTGAGGTTTTTTTGTTCTAAGAAATTAGGGCTAATTAAATTCTATGTCAGGAAGATTTTTCTTCTATGTCATTTAAGGATTTAAGATTTTATTTTTTTCCTTTTGCTTCTGATTCTATTTTGCCAAATATACAAGTGTTTGTTTGTAGGCTCTATGGCCCATGTGACTACTTTTATGAGAGTCCATATTGTTTTGATTACTGTACTTTTGAAATCATAAAGTGAGAGCCTTAAGCTTTGTATTTTCAAAATTGTTTTCTCTTTCAACATTGCTTGAGTTCCCATAACCTACCTTATATTTATAAAATATACTAATTTTCTTTTTCTCTTGCCAGCTATAACTAATATCCTCAAAATATTTCTCTTCACACTAAAACTTTCTCCCTTTACAACTTCTTAGTCCATTGCTACTTTTCTGCCACCTTCTCTACTCACTGTAGTTTTGAAGCTCAGCTTTGAAACTAATTGAGACTATTAAACTCATCTCAAATGACAGGATATATTTTTATTAACTTCTTAGAATCATCATTTCTTGATTCCCTGTTTTGATTTTCATCAGTAGGTTATTCCTAGTCTTATTTTTGGGATTCTGTGATCAAGCTATAGAATATTTTCTGGATGATTTAATGCAACTCTTTAGTTTTATGATGCTTGTTTCTAAATTTGGTACCCCTTAATAAATATTTAAAAAGTATGAAAGATTAATCAGAGACCTGAATAGTAAAAGCACATAAAGTATCAAACCAATACCAGCATAATTTGGGGCCAAAAGTATTATTAGTCCTGGGGAAATATCTTTTCATTTCATTTTCTTACATAGAGAGAATTATAAGAACTTACTTCAGAATGTAATGGATAATTTTCTTTCTGGTGTGTTTATCTATTTACCATCTAGATAATAGATTAATTTTAAATATACTAATTAAAAACAAATAGCACAAACCTTTTTCTTTTTCTTTTCTTTTTTTTTTTTTTTTGATTTTTGGGTCACACCCAGTGACGCTCAGGGGTTACTCCTGGCTGTTCGCTCATTAGTCGCTCCTGGCTTGGGGGACCATATGGGAGACCAGGGGATCGGACCGTGGTCCATCCTAGGTTAGCGCAGGCAAGGCAGGCACCTTACCTCCATTGCCACCGCCCAGCCCCCTCTTTTTATTTTCTTAAAGTAGCTTTGTCAATGCAGTTCCTAACTATTCTTTAAACTGTTATATAAATGTGTGATGTAATTACTCAGCTTTTCATTTCTGGATATATCCTTTCCCAATAGAGCATAGTTGAGTGTCAAGACAGGAATTACTTACTTGGAGATGAGGATGAAGGTTTTTCTTACTATAAATCCACATATATATGAAATAACAGAAATTTTTTTAACTGTCAAATTCCAAGTTACTTATGACTAGGTTTTAGGCAAACAATGCTAATCTAGTCTGCTTCCAGAAGAGATGCTAATATGTTTATTAAGTTTCTGTACACCATGGTGTCTAATATATATATATACACATACATATATATTACATAAATTAACTCATTTATTTTAGATCAACAATGTTTCTGAATGGAGATCTACTGGTCTTTCAATTCTTTCAGTCTTCTGATGGCAGATTTAACTGTGACAGCAGAAGTGGTATTGTAGGTCCAAGCACCATCTGCGATGGTTTTCATACAGGAACCACAGTGCCAAATACCCACAGCTTGTCTCTTCATCTTGGTCTTGCCGCAGAAGGAGCATGTGTACTTGGCGTGCTGGCTGATCTCAATCTTCTTCATCTTCTTCCGGAGGGAAGAACTGTAACGGTAACATGTCCCATATTTACCCACGATCCCCATCTTCTTTGTGCGCTTAACATCTTCCTTCAAACCACCGCAGGACCCAGAGAGCCATGGTGTATAATATTATTGCTGTTATGTACATATACATCTTCAACACCACTCACTTTTACCAGTTGATCACTTTCCTCCATTATAGTCGTTGCTCCTTCCCTGTCTTAAGCTCCAGGCATGGAGCTCTTAGGCATGTTTCCTACTGAAGACTAGTTTCTATTGTCATTGGCATTTTGTTATTCCATTAATAAGTTCCTTTATATGCAATATATAAGAGATATTATTTTGTGTCAGCCTCTCTTCCTTAATTTCACTGAGTAGCATACTCACCAGATCTATCACATAGCAGAAAATTGCTTGATTTTGTCTTTTCTTACGGTTGAACAATACTCCATTGTGTATATGTACTATAGTTTGTTCATTCAGTAATCTTTTCTTGGATACTTGGGTTATTTCCAGATTTCAGCTATTGTTGCATAGTGCTGCAAGGAAAATAGAGATGCAAATGTCATTTTTCCATTTTGTTTTTGGCTGCTAGGTGTATTTCAAGAAGTAGAATTGCTGGAACAGATGAAAGCTCAATCCCTAGTTTTTTTTTTATGTTTGTTTGTTTATAGGAATGTCCATATTTTCTAGAAAGGCTGTAAAAGTCAACATTTCTACCAGCAGTGTATGAAAATCCCATTTTCACTGTTTTTATGCCAATGCTGTTTGGTTTTGTTCTTTTTGATGTGTGTAATTCTCTGTGGTATAAAGTGATGTCTAGTTATTTTGATTTGCATCTCCCTCATTAGTGATGTATTTTGGCTATTTGTATTTTTTTCTCTTAGGTTTTTGTTTATCTATTTCCATTTTTTATGTGATTAAAATAAAATACTTTTTTCAGGTTCAATCAGTCCTGATTGAACTTATCAGATGAGTGGTCTTTGTATTCTGGTCTTCATTTACTTTGAAGTGATTTATAGATTTATTTCATTCCTGTGCATTGATTTCAGCACTGTTTTATTATTCTCTTCCTCCTGCTTGCTTAGGCTCACTTTTACTTGTCCTCCAAATTTTCAAACTGCGCAATCAAGTTACTTATGAGGACCCTTTCTTAATGATGTATCTTGCAGAAGTATAAACTTTCTTCTTAGCACTGCTTTTGCAGTACCCCACACATACTAATAGCTTGTGACCTCATTCTAGTTTGTTTCCAGGAATTTTGAGTTCTTTTGATCCACTGCTTATTCAAAAGTTTATTCACCTGCTCATTTACCTGTTCAATTTCCAGGTGCTTGAATTGTTTCTACATTTCTGTTTTTTATTGACTCCTATTTAAGATGGATGATGATCTAAGAAGATAATTGGGACAATTTCTGTCTTCTTGACCTTGTGTACAAATATTTTGTGTCCCAGCATATATTCTATCTTGGAGAATATTCTATGTGCATTGGAAAATGAGTACTCATATTTGGGGGTATGAAAAATGGATCTAGATTTATTTACCTACAGATATTTATCTATAGATATCTATACTTCTATATCTATGTCTTCATATCTATATTATATATCTATATCTTCATTATATCTATATCTTCTATTTCTATATCTACATCATCTTCCATATCTATATTATTATCTATATCTATCCTCTACTAAACTACTTTTTTCCTTCAAAGGCTACGGGAGAGGTAATAGAGAGGTGTTGAAGTCTCTGTTAATATCAATGTCTTCCTTCAGATATATTGTATCTGTTGGGGCCAGTGAGGTGGCACTAGAGGAAAGGTGTCTGCCTTGCAAGTGCTAACCAAGGAAGGACCACGGTTCGATCCCCTGGCATCCCATATGGTCCCCCACAAGCCAGGGGAAATTTCTGAGCACTTAGCCAGGAGTAACCCCTGAGCATCAAATGGGTGTGGTGCCCCAAAACAAACAAACAAAGATATATTGTATTTGCTGTTAGTGTTTAAAATATTGAGTCTTTTGCTCATCCCTTATTAGATACATATATGCTTAGAAGTGTGAGCTCTTCCTAATGCATACATCCTTTGATAATTAAGAAATGACCCTCTTTGGGGCTGAAGTAGTGGTACAAACTGTAGGGTATTTGTTTTGCATGCACTGACCTAGGATAGACCATGGTTCCATCTCCAGAGTCCTGTATGTTACCCCAAGTCAGGAGCAATTTCTGAACGCACAGCCAGGAGTAACCTCTGAGCATCACCAGATGTGACCCATAAACCAAAACCAAACCAAAACAAACCAAAACAAAACAAAACAAACAAGAAAAGAAATGACCCTTTTTGACTTATGAGTCAGAAATCTATGCTGCCTTATACAAGAATAGATACCCCAGCATTTTTAAGGGGGAAATTTGCTTCAAAATTCTTTCTAACTTTTGACTTTGAGCATCTGTTTTCTCTGTTTTATTTATTTATTTTTATAGTTTTTGGACCACACCCAGTGATGATCAGGGGTTACTCCTGGTTATGCGCTCAGAAATCTCTACTGGGTTGGAGAACCATATGGGACACCTGGGATCAAACCGAGGTCAGCCTTGTGCAAGGCAAATGCCCTACCACTGTGCTATCGATTCCAGTTCTTTCTCTGACTATTTTAAATGTATTTCTTCCTAGCAACAGATTTTTCTTATCCATCCTGCTACCTTATATCTTTAATATATAAAGTAAATACCTTTATATCTTTTTTAAGATATAAAGTAAGTACCACATCAGGTATTGCTTAAGGTGTATTCCCAGCTCTGTGCTCTTGAATTACTACTGGTGGGTCTTGTGTGGCTTTATAATGCTGTGATCAAAACTGGTCGACTTCATGCAAGACAAATACCCTCTGCACTGAACTATCTCTTTTCCCCCTACTCTATGTCTCTAAATTGCTAAACTTATCCTTTTGACTTTATGATATATCATTATCATGGAATTTTATTTCATCTTTCTGTAGAAGTTTGGCATGTTTGTGTTTATAATATTTTGATTTCTTAGTCTATTTACTCCTTCTTGCAAAGATGGTTTTGAGGCCACGCAGTTTCAGACCTATTGTTTTTCTGTAGTTTTGTATACATCACTCCTTTTCTCAGCTCTGGAATCATGGGAGAAAGTATGTATTTCAGTTCCACATACACTGGGCATAACAACTGGTTTCAGACCCGTGTGAGTCACTAAGCTTTGTATGTCTAATATTAGTGACTTTTAAAATAAGAGAGAAATAACTTAATAAGGTAAAATAGACAACTTTGCAAAATGGAACTAATGCCCTAAAATAGTATCTATATGTGAAGCAACAAATTAATGTTGAGGGCTATCTGGTTCGAGAGTTTAGTAATAGTATGAAGGGGCATTGACGAACTTAGATGCAGTGAAATGTTTTTTCCTCCCTAGGTATAAAGTGACACAATGCCATATTTATTATCAATATCACTTCATAATAATTTAATTATAATGTTGATGAAAGCTAGGTTATACTGAGTTAAATAATATTTAAATATAAAAATTATAAATTTTTACATCATATTCTATTTTCTAAGAACTTATCAGTGGCATTATGGATTTACTCTATGTCATGTTGCAGTGTTTAGCCCAGTATTTCCACATCTGCATACACTGAATCAGCACAATAATTTTAGAAAATCTTGTCATTCTATAAAGCTACATTTTTTGCTCTTGTTATGAGTTTGTCAAGATATTCTCAGTTGGCAATTTCAAAGTATCCTCTCCAATAGCATAAACTATATCAACCAAACTAAATATATTTCATGAACTGGAAGTTACTAATTTTTCTATTTGATTCTGTTTTGTTTGGGAAACACATGGCTGTGTTCAAGGCTTACTCTTGATACCGAGTTCAGGAATAACTTCTGGAAAACTCACAATGATATGTGAGGGATTGAACCTTGGTGATAGCATGCAAAACCAATGCCCTACTCACTGTTCTACTGCTCAGGACTTTAACTTCTGGACTTTTTCCAGTCGTTCCCACCACACACTCAATCTTCCCTACCTCTGACAATCACCATTATATGAGTTTTGCTTTGTTTTATTTTTCAGATCCAACATGCAATTAAATAATTTGATATTGTCTTTATATGATATATGATATTTCAACTGAGGCTCACTGGCTAATGTCACATGGCTTAGACAATAAGAATTTTGCTAATTATTAAGTCCTAGGCAAAAAATTTAACATCAGAATGACAAAGTTGAGAAGATTCAGTCTTGTTTGGAAGCTAGTAACTGGAAGGATATGCAGGGGAATTCATCTCAGACTAAATAGCTTTATAACTTACTTATCATGCTTATTCTATAGACATGGTGTTCTGCAGGAAAAAAAAGATAACAGGGCATTTCAGCACTTATATGTAAAATTTCCACTAACATAGACAACAGTTATATCAGAAAAATAGCCAGACACATATCTTGAACCAGAATGAGAGATATGGGAATAACCACATTATCATTTATAATCTTGTAGTTTCTAGTTATCCAGTCACACAAAGGCCTCTGAAACATTAAAATGCTAGATTATGTGACCTACGTATATAGATCACACAACTCAGAAAGAAAAGTCACAAGTACCATGTCTTTTACTTTGTCAACTCAATACCTTCTTTTTTTTTTGGTTACTTATCCACTTGATCTCCCAGACAATTAGGCTGGCTGTGCTTGCTGCATTTTAGACTTAGCTTCCTTTTATTTTTCTTTTAAATATAAGATCAAAACTCTACCTTTCTTTGTTCTGCTGGGTAGCATTTTATTTTGAGTCAAACATTCAACTGTTATCTCATTTTTTTTTTTTTTTTGGTTTTTGGGCCACACCCGGTGACGCTCAGGGGTTACTCCTGGCTATTCGCTCAGAAGTCACTCCTGGCAGGCATGAGGGACCATATGGGAACCCGGGGATCGAACCGCGGTCCATCCTAGGTTAGCGCAGGCACCTTATCTCCAGCACCACTGCCCGGCCCCTGTTATCACATTTTTAAAAATTGTTATTCTATTCATATAAATTGCCTTTGTTTGGGGACATTAGGTTGTTTTCCTACAGTAATTAGTTTTTGACGCAAATGTTACTATTCATGACATGTGAGCATGTAGGGAGATGTCTTATAGGGTATGGACATACTAGGTTCCTTTTGTTCTTATCTGTAAAGGAGGATTTCCAGTATAGAGTATTTAACAGATTAAGCAGTTGATCAAGGCTCTAAACTGACTTTGTTTTCTTTTCTGGGAGATGAAATTCGGGAGGGCTTGTGGTATAGGAGATTGGGATTGCTTTGGATATTTGAATTGATTCCCTCTTGCTAGTTAAGAAATCACTCTAGCATTGCCATTGCTGTCTTATTTTTCACTCCTTAGTGTCTCTGTTGCCTGAAAACTGTATTTATTTTTACACTGCAAAGCGTGAATATGTGGCTCTCCTTTGGGGAAAGGGATTCATCAAAGAGTGCTTTTGCTTGAGTATTATTAAGTGGACCATGGCATTTTTGCTGCTTGTTTTTGCTAGGAGCCCTTGGGACATGCAAGGTGGCCTTGTCCAGTTCAATGGGTTTCAGTAGGGTCAGTCAGATTTAAAGAAACATAAATTCAGTCGAGAGAGAAAGTAACATGACATAGCTGTCTTTAATAGGCAAATCAAATAGTTAAATGCAAGATGCTTGCTGCATGCTAAGACTTAAGGAATGCATATTCAATGCAATGCATTATTAAATACAACATTGAGCATATGGGTACCCACAATTAATGTATATAAATAGCTGATAAAATTGCTCAGTATTAGAAAGCTAGCGGCAAAAATGACCTCATATGTCAAGCAGACAAGTAGGCAGCTACCATTTTCTTTGTACACCTTACAGATGATAAATTAGTTTTATGGTCTGCATGGGGCCCTTATCACACAACAGCACCAAGTGCATGATAAAGAAAAAAAAATGCCTTGACTCAAAAATCGAACTAGAATTTGGAGTCCCAGCGGAGCTCATTTTTTAAATGTAAAGAATTTTAGCCTGCTTCCTTTGGGGAAGATTTATTGTGGCCAAGAGAAATGTAGATCTTGGTTATGTGTTTTGATTAAAAGTTGATTTTTGTTTTTATTGACACTGGGTAGAATGTGAATCCGTCATAACTGGCTGCCTATTATTGATTGAGAGCAATTTGGTCCAATGGGCACAGTACAGGAAAAAGAAGGGGGAGTCCGAACTTTTATTTCCAGCTCTACTACTAGCAGACAAAGCTGACCTTGGGTAAAAACTTTGCAACTCTTTATTAGCTCTTCCTGCTCTATTTAATTCTCCTAATGGTGGTGAATGAACACTGTTTATGTGAGTTCATCAGTTGTGGGAGAGCAGCTATTCAATTAAGAATTAAAGGAGAGTAGACTAATTTGAGCCTTTAAGGGACAGGCACTTTGAAGAGAATGGCACTATTGTTATAGTATGAGTGTGTGTATGTGTGTACTTAGATATGTGCGTTTGTTCACGTGGTGTGGTTTGCGCACATCTATTGATGGTTATTTAAAAAACTTGACTAGGAAAAAAATCACAGATGTATATGAGCTGTGTCACAGGTTTTATGCAGTTTTATAGCCTTTGTAAGATGTTAGTTCTCTCTCTCTCTTCCTCTCTCTTCACACACACATTTTATTTTCCACTCTCCTCCCATTTTTTTTTTTATTTTGCTATGCTACCCAGAGATTGCACATTTATTTGTAGTGCCAGAGATCAAAAACAATAGTGCCAAGGGCTCACACTTGGCATATGGGCTGGTATAAAATATCTAACTTACGACCTCATCACTACAAGACCTATGGTCAACCACTGAGCTGTCTTAGACATCATTTTTTTCTTTCTTGCAGTTTGAGTTTTTTTGTTTTGTTTTTATTTGTTTTTTTTTGGGGGGGGGCACATCCGGTGACACTTAGGGTTTACTCCTGGCTATACTTTCAGAAATCGCTCCTGTCTTGGAGGGAACATATGGGATGCTGGGGGAATCGAACTGCGGTCCTTCCTAGGCTGGCGCTTGCAAGGTAGACGCCTTACCTCTAGTGCCACCACTCCGGCCCCACATTTTGGAAATTTTTTTTTGTGTGGTTTTTGGGTCATACCCGGCAGCGCTCAGGGGTTACTCCTGGCTCCATGCTCAGAAATTGCTCCTGGCAGGCACGGGGAATCATATGGGGCACCGGGATTCGAACCGATGACCTTTTGCATGAAAGGCAAGCGCCTTACCTCCGTGCTATCTCTCGGGCCCCACATTTTGGAAATTTTAATTAAAAATAAATTAAATACCATAGCCAAAATCAATTTCTGAAGTGGTCCAAAAGCCTTCTAGCTTTCAAGTGACGTGAGATCCTATTCTCCTCAAACACTGGGCTATGATGTCACACATTATCAGTTAGGGATCACTTTAGCATTATTTTCATATGAAATCCCATCAATTAATGTTTTCTTGTTTTTTAGTCATAAAATCAGTAGTATGTAATTGTAAGAACATTCATGCTGTTAGTTCAGAATGCAAGCTAGATTTTAGAAGTGATTCAACTCTTTAGTTAGGATTACTAGTGTGAGATGAAAGTTAGAAGGAAAAAAAAGAAATAAGTTATTCAGCAATTCTGTTTCTTGGTATCTAACACAAGGGCACAAAAACAACTTAGAAAAGCTCTATTCCTATGGTCTTATGCTCATTGCAGCACTATTTACATGGCTAAAGTATGGCAAGAACCCAAATGTTTAGGAGCAGATCACTGGATAAAAAGCAATGGTATACATACAATTGAATATATAATATATAAAATGTATGTTATAGAATATATAATATGTGACTTATATATTATATAAACACATAATGGAATACTACTTGACTATAAGAAAGAAAAAATGCTATATGTTGTTACATGGGTGTATCTAAAAGTTTTATGCTGAGTGCAGCTAATTACAAAAAGCAGGGCAAATACAGAGTGACTCTCTCTCTCTCATGTGTGAAGTATAAGGAAACAGCAAGAGAATAAAAACAAATAGCTAGAGGCAGTAGAGCCTGAGAACTGATCTACAGAACTAATGCTTTTTTTTAATTTATTTATTTTTTATTTTTAGGATCACACCAGTAGCACTGAGGAATTACTCCTGGCTCTGTGCTCAGAAATCACACCTGGCAGGCTCAGGGTACATATGGGATGCCTGGATTCAAATCATCGTCCTTCTACATGTGAGGCAAATACCATACCTCCATGCTATCTCTTTGACCCCTACAGAACTAATCTTGTATGTGGGAAATAACTTGAGGAGACACTCTGATGGCATTACATGCATGAAATCTTATAATTAATGGTTTTGTAACTCGTAGTGTCTAAAGTAAAATTTAAAAAAAGAGAGAGAAACTGTTTAGAACCTATTTTCTTTGTTTCTCTTATCGTGCTATACCCTATGTTTCTCCCTCAGACACTCCTAAGTTTCTTGGGTTAATGGTATTTTCTTGTAAAATCATTTTTATTTTTAATTTACTTTAAATTATGGGGGGAGTCTTGAAGGCCATATCCAGCTATTGTTAGGGCTTATTACTGGATCTGTACCCAGGGATTCACCCCCAACAGTGCTTAGGGACTCTATCTGAAGCCTGATATTGTACCTGGGTTGGCCATATGTGAGCAAGCATAGGACTTGATATATTAAATCTGTGTTCTCAAAAGGCTCAGTTAATTCCTACTCATAATTAGGAGCAGTATTTCCTGCTTTCACCTCCCTCATGGTAACTAGATGTGATGCTTTGGACCATTCATGAGGAATTGGCTAGTTACCATTGAGATGAACTGTTTTCTAGGATAGGCTAAATGCAAATCTAAAAGAAAGCCTTTTGGGATCCTTATGCTCAAAGTGATAGCTCTATGGTCTCATTAAAATTTCTAGTATAGTTTTATGTCTGATTTCCATTGAAATCTCTTATATATGTTTATATGGCATATATATATATATTGTCTCTTGACATTTTGTCCTTTGACAAAATATTTCCATAAATTTAGAGTTATGGAAAGAGTTTGTAGGGATCTACCTATACTGTAAGTTTTGAGTTGACAAAAACTATTTCTTCTTTGCTCTCATTATTCCTGAAACTTCTTATGTATGACATTTTATTCATTAAATCATGTATTCATTCTGCATGTATTTATTGAATAATTGATATACCCAAATCTTTTTGTTGTTGATGCTTAGTTTTGGAGTCATACTTGACTGTGCACAGTGGATCCCTGACTCCACGCTCAGGGATCACTCATGGTGATACCCATACTCATGGTAAGGTACATATGGTTTGCTGGCGATTGAATCTAGATCAGCTGCATGCAAGACTAGCACTTTGTCCTCTGTGTTATCTCTCTGACCATATACCAAGAACTTTTATGAAACCATTTATAAACATGCCTATTTCTCTGCAATCCTAATTTATTCCCCTTTCCTCATCAGCACCACCCTTTCCCTGTGTACTAAGTTCCTAACACCAACCTTTGAGTACATTTCTTGGATGCTACTAGCACATGAATCTCTCCATATATTTCTTTTTTCCCACAGTTTTCATTTCATTTTAATTTATTTTTTTAATTAAATTACTTTATTTTGGACATTGCAATTTACAGAGTTGTTTAAAATATAGCCATTTCTTGCAAACAATATTCCTCCACCAATACAACTTCCCTTCACACCAGTCATCAGTTTCCCAGCCTCCCAGAAGCCAGCCGGCTTGGCATGTAAAAATAACTTAGTATATCATATATTCCTACTGGTAAATCAGATTATGTTGCCATGAACCACAATTTTTTAATTAATTAAATACCTTATTTAAACAGCGTGTTTACAAAGTTATTCACAATGCCACTACTATTGTTCTTATTTTTGCTCTCACCTATCCTTTACCTGCCTATGTAGTAGGCATAAAATTAGTATATCTGAAGCATTTGGAGGCTAGGAGTACCTGCAGAGATGTGTGGAGAAAGATAGAAACTGAGCTACTTGTGTGGCAGCAGATGTAGGGTGGGTTGTACATCTTTTTTTTTTAAAACCATCATGTTGGATCACCACTCCAAGGGCTTCCTGCTGAAAATCACTGTGGGTGCTGGAACTGACCCCCACCCAGAAGCCCTTGATAAAGCTGTGTAAGTGGAGGTAAGCAGGAAACGGCCAATCATAGAGGAGTGCAACAGCTCCCTGTCACCTCATAGCCACATGCATCTCCTAGCCCTCCACAACACATAGTAAAAGCCACACTACAAGTATGTCAATGAGGAAACAAAACAGGACACAGCATGCATAGAGAATGAAGATGGCAGCTCTGATGATCCAAAAAGTACCGAATTCATAGCCTCTTGGGTAAGGACTTTAGAGTAGAAATATGGAGGATGCTCATAGAACTCAAAGAAAGCATAGATTAAGCTGAACAGAACACACAGATAGAAATCAGAAAACTCTAAACTGAAATGACAGGGCTGAAAAACTCAGGAGATAAAATTAAAAACTCAATGGAAAGCCTCTCCAACAGAGTAACAGCAGCTGAGGACAGAATCAGCAAGCTGGAAGATAAGATGCAGAAAAACTCCATACAGCAGAAGAGACTGGAAAAGAACTTTAAAGCAAATGATCAGACAATGGAAAAAATACTCAAAGAATGTGAACAGATGAAGATAGAAGTCCTTGACAAATTCAACAGAAACAACATAAGAATCATTGGAGTCCCAGAGACCCGGGAGAATCAATAGTCAAGGACATCATTACAGAGAAAACCCCCAGAGCTAAAGATGGCATACAACCAAATCCTGCATGCCCAAATAGGACCAGCTAAAGGAGAACCGCAGAAAAGCACCAAGACACATCCTAATCATAATGATAAATCCCACAGATACGGATAGAATACTGAAAGCAGCAAGATCAAAAAGGAGAAATTACATTCAAAGGAGCATCCTTAAGGTTTATACCACATCTGTCACACGAAACCTTTAAGGCCAGAAGGCAGTGGTGAGATATAGTAACAAATCTCTATGAAAAGAATGCTTCACCTTGAATATTGCACCCAGCCAGACTCACTTTCAGGTTTGAAGGAAGTATTCATAGCTTCACTGAAAAATAGCAGCTCAGAAACTCTACAGACTCAATACCAGCCTTAAAAGAAAAACTGAAAGGTCTAATTTAAGACAAGACAGAACAACTTCTACACAAAGATGACAATTTTCTCATGACAATTATCTCTCTGAACATCAGTGGACTAAGTGCTCCAGATAAGAGACACAGAGTGGCAAAATGAATCAAAAACTGAATCTAACATTTTTTTTGCCTACGGGAAACACATCTAAATAGTCACATCAAAAGCAAAACACATCTAAATAGATCCAAAATAAAAGGCTGGAAGAAAATCATCCAAGCAAACATCTTCCTTTAAAAAGCTGGAATGGCGGGGCCGGGCAATGGCGCTGGAGGTAAGGTGCCTACCTTGCCTTGTGCTAACCTAGGACGGACCGCGGTTCAATCCCCGGTTCCCCATATGGTCCCCCTGTGCCTGCCAGGAGCGACTTCTGAGCGAATAGCCAGGAGTAACCCCTGAGCATCACTGGGTGTGGCCCAAAAACCAAAAAAAAAAAAAAAAAGGCTGGAGTGGTCATATTAATATATATCAGATGACACAAACTTTAGACTCAGAAAAGTTATAAGGGACAAAGATGGGCATTTTGTACTAATCAAAGGATATGTGCAGCAGGAAGAGATAACTCTCCTAAACATATATGCACCCAATGAGGAGCTAGCAAAATATTTAATACAATTGTTGACAAATTAAAGAAGACATCAATGGTAGCATAATAATATTGGGAGACCTCAACACATACCTGTCACCCCTTGATAGATCAATCAGGCTGAAAATCAACAAGAATATACTAGCTCTGAAAAGTGAAATGGAAGAAAATGGCCTAGTGCCACATATATTATATATATAACATATGTATATATATGTATATATATCTGCCACACATGTATATGGCACATCATCCCCAGAAAATTGGATACACATTCTTCTCCAGAGCAAATGAGTCATTCTCCAGGATAGACCACATGCTGGCCCATAAAACATATCTCCATAAAAATCAAGAAAATAGAATACCTTCTTAGATTCACAAGGCACTAAAATTAGAAGTGAACTACAAAGGGTCACAGAAAAAAATTTTAGCACCTTGAAATTACACAACACAATGCGAACAACCAGTGGATCAGAGATGAAATCAAAGAAGAAATCTAAACATTTCTGGAAACTAATGGCATAAAGTACACAAACTATCAGAATTTACGAGACAGAGCAAAAGCTTTTCTAAGAGGATAATTTATAGCTTTGCACACATCTGAAAGGAAGAAGGGGTCTGCATAAATAGCTTAATGGCACAGCTTTAAAAATTAGAAAATTATCAAGAAAATGAGCCAAAAATAGCCAGAAGGAAATAATAAAGCTTAGAACAGAAGTCAATGAAATGGAAATCATAAAAACAGTTCAAAAGATCAAAAAAGCAAAAGTTAGTTCTTTGAAAGGAAAACAAAAAAGATTGATAAACCACTAGCAAAACTCACAAACAGAGAGAAAAACTTAATAAACTGGACTAGAAATGAAAAGGGTGAAATCACTACAGATACTGCAGAAATTCAAAAGGTAATCAGACTACTTTGAGAAACTCTATGCCACAAAACATGAGAATGTAGAAAAAATGGATAAATTCTTGGAGTCCTACAATCTTCCATGGTTAAACCGGAATGATCTAGCATATCTAAATAGACCCATTATTACTTAGGAAATTAAAAGAGTAATCAAAAGTCTTCCAGAGACAAAAGCCTAGGCACAGATGGATTCACTAATGAATTAGTTCACACATTCCTAAAAGAACTACTCCCAAGACTTTTTGGCTATTTCGTGCAATTCTAAAATCAGGAACATTCCCAAATAGCTTTTATGAAGCTAACATCACCCTGATACCAAAACCGACAGAGATATTGCAAGAAAAGAAAATTGCAGACCAATATTCTTGATGAACACAGATGCAAAGATCCTCAACAAAATTCTGGCAAATAGGATCCAATGCCTCATCAAGAAAGTCATACACCACTACCAAGTAGGATTTATTCCAGGAACGCAAGGTTAGTTTAACATATGTAAATAAATCAACATTATACACCATATCAACAAAAAGAGAAATAAAAACCGTATGGTTGTAGCAATAGATGCAGAGAAAGTTTTTAATATGGTCCACCCCCCATTCTTGATAAAATCTCTCATCAAGAAGGGAATGGAAAGCTATTTTCTCAATATAGTTAAGGTAATCTACACAAGCCAGTGGCAAATATTATAAATGGTGATAAACTAAAAGCCTTTCCACTAAATCTGGTACAAAACAAGACTGCTCTTTCTTACCACTCCTATTCAACATAGTACTGGAAATTCTTGCCATAGCAATTAGGCAAGAAAAAGATATCATGGGCATCCAGATAGGAAAGTAAGAAGTCAAGTTTTCACTGTTTGCAGATGACATAATAATATATTTAGAAAACTCTAAAGAGTCTACCAAAAAGCTTCTAGCAACAATAGATGCATATAGAAACTTGACAGGCTACAAAATTAACAAGCAAAAATTAATGACCTTCTAATACACCATGATAGAGAAGAAATGGACATTAATAAAACAACCCCATTCAGATTAGTGTCACACAAACGCAAATATCTTGGAGTCAACTTAACTAAAGACATGAAGGACCTATTCAAAGAAAATTACAAAACCCTACTTCAAGAAATAAAAGAGGACATAAGGCAATGGAGACACATACACACTCATGGATTGGCAGTATTAACATCATTAAAATGGCAATACTCCCCAAAGCATTGTACAGATTTAATGCACTATCGCTAAGGATACCCATGACAGTCTCCAAAGAAATGAGTCAAACTTACTCCTGTAAATAATTTGGGACAATGACACTCCCAAATAGCCAGATCAACCTTGGGAAAAGGAGTATGGGAAACATCACTTTCCCCAACTTTCAATTGTATTACAAAGCAATAGTCATTAAAACAGCATGGTACCAGAATAAAGACAGACCCTCAGATCAGTGGAATAGACTTGAGTATTCAGAGAATGTGCCCTAGATATACAACCAATTAATCTTTGATAAAGGGGCAAGAAATGCAAAATGGAGCAAGAAAAGCCTCTTCAACTATTGGTGTTGGAACAACTGGTTAGTTGCTTGGAAAAAAGTGAACTCAGACCTCCACCACCACTATGCACAAATCCAAATTGATTAAAGAATTGGATAGCAGATCCAAAACCATAAGGTATATTGAAAAACACATAAGTAAAACACTCCATGACATTGAGACTAAAGGCATCTTCAAGGCAGAAACAGCACTCTCCATATAAATGGAAAGAAAGATAAACAGATGGGACTATATTAAACTGGAAGCTTCTGTACCTCAAAGGAAATAAAAAGGATACAAAGACCATTCAACTTACAGAATGGGAGAAACTATTCACCCAATACCCACCAGACAAAGGGATAATATTCAATATATACAAGGCACTGATGGAACTTTACAAGAAAAATAAACTAATCCTATCGAAAAATGGAGAAAAGAAATGAACAGACACGTTGACAAAGAAGAAATACAAATGGCCAAAAGACACATGAAAAAATGCTCCACATCACTAATCATTAGGGAAATGCAAATCAAAACAACTATGAGGTACCATCTCATGCCACAGAGATTGGTGCACATCACAAAGAATGAGAACAAGCAGTGCTGACGGGGATGTGGAGAGAAAGGAACTCTTATTCACTGCTGATGGGAATGCCGTCTGGTCCAATCTTTATGGAAAGCAATGTGGAGATTCCTCCAAAAACTGGAAATTGAGCTCCCATACGATCCAGCTATACCACTCCTAGGAATATACCCTAGGAACATAAAAAATACAATACAAAAATCCTTCCTCACACCTATATTCATTGCAGCACTATTTTTTTTTTTTTGCTTATAGGGCCACACCTAGTGATACTCAGGGATTACTCCTGACTATGCGCTCAGAAATTTCTCCTAGCTTGGGTACCATACGGATTCTGGGGGATAGAACTGAGGTCTGTCCTAGGTTAGCATGAGAAAGGCAAACTACCTACCACTTGTGCCACTGCTCTGGCCACCTCATTGCAGCACTATTTACAATAGTCGCACTCTTTAAACAGCCAAGATGCCCTTCAACATATGAATGGCTAAAGAAACTGTGGTTAATATACACAATGGAATATTATGCAGCTGCCAGGAGAGATTAGTCATAAAATTTTCCTATACGTGAATGAAAATGGAAACGATTATGCTGAGTGAAATAAGTCAGAGGAAGAGAAAGAGACACAGAATAGTTTCACGTTTCTATGGATTTTAAGAAAAATAAAAAACAATGTTAATGAGTGAGAGAAGTAGAATGTCTGTTTTGAATACAGTCAGGGGATGTGGGTGGAGGTAAATGGGGTGAATTGGTGGTGGGAATGTTGCACTGGTGAAGGGGGTGTTCTTTTTGTGACTGAAACCCTACTATAGTCATGTTTGTAATCACAATGTTTAAATAAATATATTAAAAAATTTAAAACCATCTTGTCTCTTTATCCTTCCAGTTCATTCTTAATCAGTTTGAAGTGGCCAGTTGATGTTTTCTTTACCCATAAGCCTTTCTTAGATCTTAGACTAGATTGTATGTACTTCCTTAAAATTATCCCTGATTAATTTTCCATCTAGTGTTCATATGTATGTCATCCCATTGAATATTCTCTGAAAGCGGAGACTATTCTCTCCATTATATTCAAAGAATTGGTATAGAGCCTGGCATATAGAGAACATCTAATAAATATTCCTCAACACATGGATACCAATTACTAATTATACACACACACCAGAGGATTTGTCTGATGAACTGAAGAGAAGTGTAAGCCTCTTAAAGGAAAACATTTTCCCCATGCTGTTGTAGCTTAGGAGTTGCTGTTTGCTAAGTCAGAAAGATTCAAAGGACAAGAATCAAAGTAAGCTTTAGTTCATCAACTATTGACATTCTCAACATAGTAATTTATAGACTTAGAACTGATTTAATTTACTTGGAACTGACCCCAATACATATTTATGCTATATAAAAATTACACATCAATATCATGAGAAATTTTATATTGAAGTATTTACACATACAATAAAATCCCCATGAATGATAAATAGAAAAGGCTACATTTTTCTTGAACTATTAGATCAAGGATATCAAGTATATCAAGCATATCAAGGATATGCCTGTCACCTTCTAGGAATTCTTGTCTAGATTGTTTACATTACGACTCATGCTGCTCCACATGACAGTTGTCATTCTCCTTGACTGGCCATAAACTTAGTGTCACTAAGAGGAAACTAATCTGGATAGGTAGTGACAGGAATGAATAAAGTCATTTTGTAGATGTGCAAATGTAGTCATTAAAAATACACAAGATCCTTCTCAGAGGACTGCTAACCTTGCCAACTAGTTGAAATTGTTTAGATCAGAGGACTCTCAGCCTGTATTTGAACAGAAGAAAAGAAGCAGGATTAAAAAAAAAAAAGTTCTTTTGAGTTTATTAGTAGCAATGGAGCAGATTTGATTTGGAAATAAAATGGTGTCTACATGTAAGGTCCAGTTTCTCAACTGTTAGCAGCAGTGAGAGGAACCATCAACAGACATCTGAATTGACATAACCTGATAACAGTTCTCTTTATCTCAGTTTAACTCAGGGCTCAGTTCTAGTCTCTAGGGCAGATTGTGGGGCCTTAGAGGCAGTATAGAAAATGATAAAATGCTTTGACCTTTGTTGCAAAGTAACTCCAGAAGGTGCCACTGACTAAAGGGTTAGCGATTGGTTCATTTTTACGAGCTTCGAAATGAGCACATAGACACACATGCAAAAAAGTAGAATTTATGCCTCTGAATATGGCATGTAAGTAGGGAGTAAACCTCCTGAATTTAGCTATCAAATTTGTTAAGGCTTCTCTAAAGCCTAAACTTCCAATTAACAAGCAAATCATCATCAGACAGCCAGTGAATGGCAAATTCATTCCATTCAACATCTTTTCAAAAGTGGATTTTGTGCACTTATCTCCATGAAAACCCAGCAGGAAGATTTTCCCTAGGAGTGCTCCTACATCTGCCTGTTTTTAATGACGGTAATGGCAAGCAATATTCTACAATTACTTTGGCGATTTCATTTCAAGCATGCAAATCATATTATTGAAGAGCCCAGCAAAAGACAGTAGATAAGTTTGTAGGGTAAGCAAATGCCACTTGGAGAAGACAACTCTTTTTGTTACATAACCTGGATCTCACAGTGACAGACTTTGATCCCAGAGGACAGAAAAGACCATTTAAATGTGAACATCAACAAAGATATGAAATAATATTTTATTTCTAGGAAGTCCTTTTTAGTTCATTCACAAAAGCTTGCCATTGTAACTCATAAATTTAATTAAAAATGACATTAAAAAAGAATGGAGAAAATAAAATAAAATACCCTAACACATATTGCTGCTAAAGATCGTGAAGTCAAAGGCAAGTCCCCACCTAAGAGTCACAAAATTTTCGTATACCACAATTATTATGATGTCTTTCTAGATTTCTCTACATGCCAGGTATATTATATATAAGTATATGTACTTATATATTATAGACATTCTTCTAAATTTTTACATTATAAGGAGGATAATATAATTCTCTTTTATAAAAACCTCCTGCCTCAGCTCTCATTCTAATTCCTACTTCTTGGCACATCCAAGGTGGTGCTCAAGTTAGGTATCAGGTACTACATTAAATTACAGAGCATATACTTGGCCCCAAGTTTGATCCCTGACACCACAGGGCTCCTCTTATACCAGCAGGGGTAAATTTATTTATTTATTTATTTTTTTGGTTTGGGGGCCACACTCGGTGACTCTCAGAGGTTACTCTTGGTTATGTGCTCAGAAATAGCTCCTGGCTTGGTGACCAAATGGGATGCTGGGGATCTAACCAGGTCTGTCCTGGGTCAGCTGCATGAAAGGCAAATGCCCTAGCACTGTGCTATAGCTCCAGTCCTCAGCAGGGGTAACTTTGGTGTCCCATTAAGCACCACTGACTCTAGCCTGCCCACCACCACCAGGTTGAGTACTGCTGGAATTGGCTCTTGGTACTTCTCCAAGCTTCCTTGCACCACTGCTAGGACTGACCACTATTTATCTACCACCAACAAGAAGATTCTGCTGTTAAAAGTGCTACTTGGAGTATGGAGAAATAACACAGCAGGTAGATACTTGTCTCGTATATGACCAAATCAGGTTTAATTTTCCACAAGGAGTGATCACTGAAACATAAGCCCTGAACACTGCTAAAAGTCGTCTAAAACCTTTAAAACTAGGTACAGGGAAATGTACAAGGCACTTGTCTTGCATATAGCAGCTATCTCAATTTATGAACCCCTAACCACAGCCAGAAGTGATCCCTGAAATAGAACCAACAGTAGACCCTGAGTACCTGTGAGATGTCTCCCAAATAAACAAAAATAAGATGCCATCAACTCACTTAAATATTATTGAAGTATTTTCTCCTGAAATATCTTACATCTCTATCTGATCAATAGGATATCTAAAAGCTAATCTTACACCAGTCTCCAATAGGACATCCCATCTTTACAACGTCCTAAAGTTGTAACTTAGAACAAGCTAATGCTTGCTTTGAACTTCACTTAAGTTCGAATTTTTACCCATACGTTTCACAAGTGCCTTTTGCAAGAGTTTTCGGTATTAAATTGAGTGTTTGTTTATTTGAGGCCACATTCAGCTCTACTCAGACCTTATTCATTGCTCTGAGTTCAGGGATAACTATTGACATGGCGCGGGGGACCTTATGTGGTGCTATCGTGAGCTGCATGGCAGGTGGAGTACTTTGTTCTCTGGAGTGTGTCTCCAGCCCCATTCCCAGTAAACCTCATATAGAACAATGTCCATCCAAAGTCAAACTAACCTATTGAAATTCTTTTACTCTTACATATAGTAAGATGTATATTTTATTAAAATATCACTATTTAGCTCTACTTTAACTTTTTTTCTACTTTTTTTCCTTAACATAAATATCACAATCTCATTTGTTTTTATTTCTATGGATTTTGGTTTGTACCACACCCAGAAGTGTTCTAATTCTAGACTTAGGATTCACTCCAGGGCACCATATGGGGTTCCAGGATCAAACCTTGGTGGGCCAATTTCGAGATAAGATTCCTGCTATACTATTTCTCAAGTCTTGCTTTTCACCCCACCCCAAGTTTTACTGTTTTAAATAGAAGTTTTTCTTAAGTGAGCATGAATTTCAAGTATATTTCTATAGGAAATTTCTTGGAATAGCAACAATACAAAAATGTGCTTGCATCAATATACATGCAAAGAAGTAAATATCTGAAGACTTCAGTAACTATTTCTAACGACTTGAAATTTTTTCCTGAAATTTTACTTTGGCATACTTTTCTTTTTTTAGTAGAGGCTTACAAGGTACTTCCATATTCTTTTTTAAGAATGAGTTTTAAGTAGTTTGAAGTGGCTGTTTTCAGTAGGAACTGGGCATGAATGGGTAAGCAACTTCAGAGATAGTGTGTAAGAAATCAGTAGAACCTTTCCAACTTCGGAATCTGTGTGTTAGGAGAACTCTGCAGCAGGAATTTCAAATGTCACCACTTTGCCTTTTTATTATAACAATCCTCACATCAGGATAACTGCTTGACTGACTTCCCCTTCATAACATGTTCTCATATTTTGCTTGTTTGTTTTCCCCTTACTTACAGCCTCTATGGCCCAGAATACATGCTTCCTTATGCAAACGTTAAGTTTTAGTGCTCCTTATCAATTTTCTTATTTTTCACAGTATCTAAGAAGGAGAGTCCATCTTAGCAATTCTTTCATAATCACGTAAATTGACTGCTTTGGATTCTGCCCCCCCCCCCATGTTAGGTAGTCTGTACTTTGTGAATCAGGAAACCGTGATGAATTAGTTGAGAGGAGATGTGCTGACTTTAGTTACTTAACTCTGTGCATGGGACTGCCATCTCTTTAAGAGGAAACATAGATGAGTAGGTAATTGAGCATACATCACATTACTACTGCTTTTGTCCTTGTGAGTTTTAGGCCCATTAGTATTTCTTATGAATATGTATGTAAGCTTTATTAAGCTTAATTTTAGTGATGGATCATTTTGATCATTTCAGGATTGTCCTTTTCTATTTTCAGGAATTGTTCCATAGAACTAACTATTGTTTGGTAAAATGTATAGTAGAATTAAGTCAATATTACAATCAATGATACAATTAATTTTTCCAAAGAAACTTAAGTAGTAACCCTTTTCCCAAGTATCATGTATTTGTCTGGCAAATGTATGCATATACAATCATTATATAGTGAAATTTTTAAATAAAAAATGAACAAAAGCAATATGCAGGAATTACATGAAAACATAGATATATCAATAGGAAACTTTCCTTTAATAGACTGACATGGTCAGAGATGATGTTATGCAAAGATAGGTTTTGAGTGTTATTCAAGAGGAATAATAACAATTTAGTGATGAAGACCAATAAGTTTTATAAACTGAGATAAAACTGGGGAGATGGGTGGTTGCTGTGTATATAAACATTATTATGTTACTGACCCTACCCTGATCTGTGATTGTGCCCTACCCTAGGGTGTGACCTGGCATTCTGCCCCAACCCTAGGGTGGTACCTGATTCTGCTTCCACCATTGGGTGGTACTTGATTCTGGGGGATAAGAAGCAAGCATCTGTGGAAGGCGGAAAGCTTTTTTTTCTTCCTGGTCTATGCGTAGGCCTTTTGGGGGCTTCGGCCTCTTCAAGGAATAAAGAACTATTTTCTTTGGGAGCCTGGCTGCCTTTTGGCTTTCTTCCTGCCACATTCACCTCAGAACCGCTGGTTGAGCAGGGTGGCAGACGAGTTCTCTGAGTTGGATGGGAATGACCCCATTCTCCATCCCTCCATCAGTGAACCTCTTCAGGGGCTGACTTGCTACTTATTTGTATCTAAGTACTACAAGCAAAAGAAAAAAAGGACAGAAAATACTAAAGAGTGATTGAGTGTGTCCTATGAAAATTTCTTTCAGATGCTTCCTAAGGAACCTTTTATTGAGGAATTCTTTTGCACACTTTGTAAGGTACATTTCTTCCTCAGCCAGATTTATCATTTATTTTGAACGCAAAAATCTTGTGTTTCAGTGATAAGAAGGATTCTTCCATTTTAAACAGCTCCTTGAACATTCATTGTCAGGTTCATGTTTGGGACTTCCTAAGAATATACTGAGACTAAAAGAAATGAACATATACTATAATATGTGCCTTTTCTTATGAACTATTAATATTGGTTAAGCAGCATAAATGAACAACCTATAAATAACATATAATATTATTCTGTTTAGTTCTTCATGCCTGAGTTAGTGAGAAGATTTAGCATGCTACAGTTAAGGCATTTGTTCTGTTCAGATTCACTGTGACGTTTTAATTCTCAAATTCTGCCATATTTCCCCCTAAATCCTTGTCCTTTGTCACTTTAAATGGGATATAATTTCATTTATTGAGTTCCTATGATAGGCATGCAATATCAATTGTAGCATATGAGATTGTTTAAAGTTCTCCTTTAGGAGAAGCAAGACTTAAGACTGTTTGACTCAGTCCAGATCAATATTACAGTGGGTAAGACCTTTGCATTGTATATAGCTAGTTTGGGTTTGATCCCACCAAGTCCCACCAAGTGATTCCTTAGCACAGAGCTAGGATTAATCCCTGAGCATTGCAAGACGTTACCCCCTAAACAAGAAAAATATCCATCCAAACCCAACAAAATGAGGGGGTGACTCTTTAGTGACATGCTCTACAAATACTTAATCTTAGAGTATCTCTCCTTTGTGTGCTTTGTAGTTTGTTTAGCACCTGATGTTCTGAGTGTGCATTGTACTTTCTAAGCAGATTTCCATCTACTCAGTGTCTGAAAATGAGGACGAGCTCCTTATGTTTGTCTTTTTGGTAAAAAGGGTAATTTTCAAAATGACATATGACATCTGAGCTGACAATGTGGGGTCTTAGGTTCTGAAGATGGGGGGATGCCATTTTCAAAGAGTTCCATGGTGTAAAACATCTTAGTTTTCTTTCTCTCGAGGCTAAGCTTTCATTTCCTCAGTACCTTAAAACACCTCCCGGACATATCTGGCCATACCAGGTAACCTATCTGGAAAGGACACGAGGGAGCCATAGGAAGGTACCCTAGACAACAACCAATCATTTTAAAGATCATCAGAACCTAGAATCTCTTCATCCTCTCCATATATAAACAGGTTTGTGAACCCCAGAGAGAGTCACCTCTCATCGGAGATGACCAGTCAGTTTGGAACTATTGGTAGATGAATTAAAGTTTGTTTTGCTTTATTTCAATTATGGCCTTGACATTTACAGATCAGAAGTGTGGCTGTCTTATCTCCAGTAAAATTGCCAGATACTTCTTTATGAAGAATCACTTATATGCAATTTTTTGAATCCTATTTCTTGATTAAGACACTTTAGATTTGAGGTCTAGAGAGATAGTACATGCTGGTAAGTTGCTTGCCTCATATGTGGTCCACCCAGGTTCAGTCTGGACCTGCATCTGCCAGGAATGATATCTAACTGTAGAAGTAAAAAGCTAGATATAATCTATGAGCACAGCTGGGTATGGCTCAAAACAAAAAAATAGTATACTTTTGTGAACTTTTTATCTAGGAACTTGAAACTTTTTCTAGAAAACAATAAAGGATATATGTAAGCTTTCTGAGCAGCAAGTATGCTATAATGTTTATTACATATGAAAATTTATTATTATAAAATGTTTATAGCTAATATTTGATAGAACTTACCATATTTCAAGCTTTGTATTGAAAGTTTTGTACTATTGACCCATTTAATCCTAAGTCAATCATAGAAATTAGGTATTATAATAATCTTATTGTATAGATGAGGAAATCAGAATAGAGTTTAAAAATTCTTTCTAAATGTCACATACTAAATGTCACATAATGATTCAAGTTCAGATTTCCGATCTAGAACTCATGCTTTTATTCTGGGCAAAGGGCTCTTTAGGAAATAGTAGTAATATATAGTTAATTATATATATTTTTCCTTAAGAATTTATATACATACTTATAAGAATATCCACATATATGTATTTATATGTATATGGGTAAATGTTATAGAAGTATTAATTTTAGAAGACTGGTTGTTGATATTATTCTTGTATTAAATATTAATTATAAAGTCTCTGTAATGGATGGATGGTGAGGCCTTTCTTGGCCAGGCTGGAGCCTATAGGTATCAGGTTAATGGCGAGGAAATGACCCTCAGCAGTCAGATTTCAGGAGACATAAAGTTTTATTAATAAGGCCTTAACCTCCATGTGCATATCTTACATGGCTCTTAAGCTTATCAGCCTCTGCCTCCATGCTGTCTCTAATATCTCTCTCTCCCTCTGCTGGTCTTCTTCCTGATCCATCTGTTCTTTTTCCCCTCCCCCACGCTTTAATTACCAAGCACAGACTCCTCCAGCAATGGGCTGGTCTGACCATCAGGTAAGTTTAGCAATTTGCCCTGCGGAGGGGTAACAATTCTAAGACTCTGTCACAAACCAACTTTCCCTGATGACTTGGCAACCATTGCCATCTCCAGACACATAAGCATTGCTTACAGCATCTGTTTTCTTGGTCTTTGTATACCTCAGTTGCATTCTGAGTAGTCATAAAAATGTCATAGAATAAATCCTTTAGTCATCATCCTTAACTGTGCTACCACAATTTGTTAAGGTATAGAGTCATGGGAAGTGTTGATTTTGTTCTCTTGTAAGCAATATCAAGCAACCTTTGCTCTTTCCTATGGTGACCTCCTACTTATGTAAATTTTCATAGCAACACTCTAAAGTCTCTAAGGTTAGGCATAAAGGAATTTGTTTCTAGACAAAAAAGCTGTAAAGGTACAAAGATAAACTTCACTTTTCTCAAGACTTGCAACAAAGACAATATCCTTCTCATAAACTAGAACATAGTACTTTCTTGTTTGTAGCTGTTGCCTGTTGAGGTTCCTAGGTGACTGACTACCCTGCCTGGGCTTTCAGGTCTGTTGCCTTCACTCACAGAAAAAATTTAGGAGGAAGAAAGCAGTGAAATAAAAACAGGTATTATTGGAACATAACTGAGGAAGAGAGGGAGAAGTTAAGAAAGGGAGAGAGTAACACACTCTAGAGAAAACTTGGGCATCTCAAAAGGTGGAGAGAGCTCAGGTGCCATGGCATACATAAACTTTTAGGGGAGCTCAGCACACCAGATGCATCCTCAGATTTTCCTGGTGGGGAGAACTGAAATAACCCCCACGGGGTTCCTCAAAAGGTTCGCTGTGGACGCCTTTTTCCCCTGTGTGGATGGTTGAGGAATTTCCAAAGAGATGCTTGGCATTACATTTTCGGTCATTATTTGGCTATCTCTCCTTTGTGCCTCTATCAAATAATTTGGCTCAGAAATTCCAGCATCAAAGATTACTAAGAGAATCCCTTTTCAGGATATATTTCATTCTAAATACAAAGACAATGCTTTTTCTCTTTTTCTAATATATCCTTGCAGCTGCAGTTTATGGTAATCAAGGGTGAAGCCAGAAAGCAGACCCTGGGCTATTGACTCTCCTTTAGAAATAGGGAAACACATTTTAGGGGATTTGGCTCCTTCCTTTACTTGACCCCTAGAACAAAAGAACCCAGCCCAGTGAAGATCAAGTTCCTAGATATTTCCTACTTCCTCCTAATCCTGATTTTGAATTTGAAGTAAGTTTGCAAAAAGCTGCCTTGAGTTGTAACCATCTCCTTTGTAACTTAGAATTTTTACAATCACACCCATAGCTTAGGTATTGTTACTGTTGTACTTTGCTTTGTGATTATAATTATTCTTCTCTACACCTATGACTAGTTTTACCCCTATAAATCTCCCTGCTCAAAAAATTAAACTTGTCGCATTCTGCCAGAAGATGTGTTGACCCCACATACACTGTGTGTGATTTAATTATTTCATATTTCATATTCGGCCGCTTGTGCTACCCATTTTCCTCTCGTGAATGATTTGCTCCCATTAGAGATGCTGAGATGCAAGACGCCTGCAGCACTCAGGTACACAATTCAGAGTAAAAGTAAGAATGTCCAGGGCCTGGGAGATAGCATGGAGGTAAGGCGTTTGCCTTTCATGCAAAAGGTCATCGGTTCGAATCCCGGTGCCCCATATGGTCCCCCGTGCCTGCCAGGAGCAATTTCTGAGCATGGAGCCATGAGTAACCCCAGAGCACTGCCGGGTGTGACCCAAAAACCAAAAAAAAAAAAAAAAAAGAAAAAAAGTAAGAATGTCCATATCACAGAGGCAGCATAATTGAATAATTATTTTTATGCGTTTTTATCTTATTTTCCAAGACTAGAGTAAGCTTACAGAGGACAGGAATCTCATATGAATTCTGAATCATACTGAGTAATTATCCTGAATATCTTAAAAGTTCAGTCACTATTTTTGATAAATTGATTGAGACAGGTCATTAGGACTTATTGCCATGAGTTGTCTCTAGCTGCCTTGAACAGATGGTGGTGATTTTGTCCATTTCATATTGTACAAGAATAGGAAGTTTTCCAGACATGGCTCAGTGACAAGGCAGTGAAATTTGAACTCTATAATTCAGTCATGCTGGATCACAGTGGTCCACTCTCAAAAGGGATGTGTAGCAATTACTTTGGTAACATAAGGAAAAAAGTTTTAGAGGACATTTTTGTCCATAACACTTACTATGAGTGGATGTGGTGTAATATAAGCTTTGATTTTGTTTTCTATTCAAATCTCTGTAGACAAATATTTTATTTTTGCCATCAAACTTAAATCTTTTGGTTTTTGTTTTTTGTTTTTGGGTCACACCCGGCAGTGCTCAGGGGTTACTCCTGGCTCCATGCTCAGAAATTGCTCCTGGCAGGCACAGGGGACCATATGGGGCACCGGGATTCAAACCGATGACCTTTTGCATGAAAGGCAAACGCCTTTCCTCCATGCTATCTCCTGGGCCCCAAACTTAAATATTAAAGTAGATAATACAGCCCTCAAGATCCTTTAAGGTTGTGAACTTACCTAGCATAATAGCATTTAGCATAAGCTATTACTTACTTAACTGTTTATGTTCCATGGAAATTTTAATTAAATATTTAATTCCATACTATTTTTGTCTCATCTTATATCACATAATTTATATTACTAAAAAAATCACTATTTTGCCTTTTAATTATTTGCATTTGCAACATACTTTTATCTTTATATTAATGCTATATAATGAGACAGACAAGCAGGTAGTGAAGTGCACCCAGCAAAGGTAATGATTTCTTGAATTGTAATAAAACCAAGAAACAGAACTTGGAAAAGGTACCTTATGCTCGAGTATAAGCTGACCCCCCAATTTCACCCTCCAAACTAGGAAACCTTAGTGATTCGAGTATAAGCTGAGGTTGAAAATGCAGCAGTCACTGGTAAATTTCAAAAATAAAAATATATATCCCAAACTATTACAATAATTGAGGAATCAATGAGTTAAATCTGTTTCAATATTTATTGCTAAAGAAAAACTGTAAGCTAGCAACAATAACTTTAAAACTTTGAAGTGCAGAAAACCATAGTTTAACAGTAATCAAGCTAAATCACAAAGCATAAAATTCTTCAAAACTGGATTCCTCCTCCTCATCGTCTGTATGTCCCAACAGAGCTTCAGCTGTCTGATGTGAGGGTATCGGCAGGCAGAGACATTGTCATCACGGAGTTCGCAGATATCATCTCTGCTGTCGGTCTCATACAAAGAGCAGAATATTGTGAGTTAAATAGTTCAGTGGCGTACAGTTCAGTTCAGCTGCCTTCCTCTTCAGCTCATCCATGACTTGTGGACTGAGCTAAAGTATCATCCCCTCCAGCAGACGGCAGGAGACCACTGGAGTCTACATGCGAGCTCAAGGAATCAAATAACCTGTATGACTCGAGTACATGCTGAGTTTAGGTTTTTGGCACAAATTTTGTGCCAAAACACTCAGCTTATACTAAACATGTACTTGGTCATTGATAAAAGTATACTTGCAGGCTCAGAAAAGACTAGATCTCCTAGTGAAGAAGTTCCAGCAGGGACAAAGGCCAGGAAATGAATATTAAAGAGGATAATCAACTATCCCTTAAAACTTTCTCCTGGCATCAACCCTAGCATCAGGACTCTTGTCAAAGTAAAAAGTCTATGTGGGACAGGTTGGGAGAAACCCTACAAAAATCAACTGGGAATAAAGAAACAGAGTCTGTTCTCCTTGGGCGCAAGCCTATGGTGCTTTCAAACACAGATTACCTTCATCTCCCCTCTGTAGATGTGGGATTTTCTACTGCAAGGCTTGCTGGGAAAAAAAAATCAAGTATTCTCCTCCTCCAACAGGTGAAAGAGCAGTAAGAGCTGAAGAGTTTGGATCTTGGCCCTCGCAGTAAGTCATGAGAACTGACTGTCAAGGAATAACCATAACTGATTAAGAACTGTCACAAAAACCTACCTTACCTGCTTGAAGGGAAGATGGGAATTTTTTAATCTGAATAAGGATGTGTCAGTTGCTTGGATGGTACCACTCTGGCAGCCCCTGCAGAGACTGTTAGATCTTGCCTACCGGTAGTACCCCAATAAAGATTCCAGTTGGCCAAATCTATCTCTGCTCACACTCTTCTATTTTACCACCTTTCAGATATGATTCACTTATTTTTATGCTGGGTATGTACAAGAATCTGTCACCACCTTTGAAGAAGCCTGTGCTCTCCCTAGTGTATCCTCTCTCTTTCTTATCCTCTCCCTCCCCATAGTACCTCCAAATATAACCTGATTTATTCATTGCTCATTTTCTCCTAAAATTTTTTTCTGTGAGAGAAAGCATCAGACCCTAGACCTAGACAAGTTCTAGGACTGGCTTTATTTTTCTTGCTAGAGCAAGGTCCAAAGTTCTAGATCTTCCCAGCCATATCCTCTGGGGTAAGAGGCGCATCGAGAGGTAGTGCTAGATTCTCTTCATGGGGTTGCCACCTTTTTTTCCCACTTCACGTAAGTCACCCCTAAGTAGATAACAAGTACTATATCTCATATCTATTTTCTCATATCTAGATTCCATCATCTAGTATTGAGACCAAATACAGTCTGTGTTCAACTTATAGATTTTAAATTTAAAAGTGGCAAGTTGTGTGAGTTCTTATAAGTGTTTTGAAGTAATCACTGAATTATCCACCACTCACAAATGACTACAAGCTTGTCAAGGGCTCTCCCTCTGTTTAGAATATGATTTTTCTTAATTTTAAAGAAGTATTGTTCAATAATTCAAGCATTATTTGTTCAATAAGTATTCATGGATTCTGATGATTTCTTAAAAAATATGAAGGACATTGTGCACAGCACATTGGATGTAATAAATAAATAACAAAACAGCAGCCTCCAAGTATGATATCTTTGGCTCATTGCCCTTTAACATTAAGCTCAAAAGTGGGAGCTACAGAGCTCAGAAAATAGTAATGGGTTGAGGGGGCCTCTTGCCAGTAGGTTGCCAATTCAGAAGTATTAAGATTTGCCTTTTGATGACAGTCTCATGGGAAGAAAAAAGGTTTTGTCTAGCTCCTGGCTAGCACATGCATGTGCAGGATGGAATGGGCCGTATATAATCTCTTTTTTTAAGACCATTTATGAAGTTTCAGTACAAAATGGGTTTACCACTTCTTTAAGCTTTGTTAAGATTTCTGTGGAACTATTGATATATATGTTGTTATTTATAATATAAAATACATAAAATATAAATATATAGTATAGTATATTGTTTATAATTTACATTTACACTATATATTTAGTTATATTATACATATATTTATACTTATGCATTTTCTCCGTGAACAAGTTATTCTCTTGTTCTCAAGTTACATATGAGAATTCCAGAAGAAAGAAGTGGCGATAAATTATCTCTCATCTGTGATAAAGTTTATGCTGTATAAATGTCAGTACATGTTTGAAAGAGTGTTTGTACAAAAATACTCAGGGAGGAGACTACAGCTAGGCTATAAGATAATAAAACTAGACTAATTTTTTCCTTTAATTTTTGCTTTGTTCTCTAACTCAGTGGTCTAGCTTGACTGATGCCTTCTTCCTAAGCATTTTGTGGTATATATTAAAGCCAGCTGATTATCATTAAGTGTTTTTCAACATGTGGTAAAAGTACGTTAGAAAGGTTAGTATACCTGGACATTCTGGCCAAGCTCTTTCCAAATATGGCTCATGTGTTTCTGTTTCCCTAGAGTGAGCACCTTTGTATCCCCAAAGCTGTCAACTTGAGACTTTATAGCAGCGTTGATGAAAGTTTCTAAACAACAATGACAAGCCCCTGAAATAGTTTTATGGGCATATAGTGGCTAAGAGCTGGGTTTGCTAAAAATAAAGCTGCTTCAGCTTTCACCATCATCCTTTTTTCTGCTAGACTATAATTAAAGTCCACATCTGAAATTCTTATTGAGCAGCAAACTCCCATGAGTGATTGGCATCTGGCATCCAAAAATATTCCACAAAGAGAAATGTTCTCAGTGGCACATCTGACAGGCTTGGCTCTCTTTCAGTGCTCCTGGCTTCCAGATGAGTGGCAAACCAATGGAGGAACAGAAAGGCTGCTTCAGCCCAACATCAATCAATCATTGGTTTCGCCCATCAGTGACTTAAAGCAATTTTACATGCCTACCCTTCACTTACCCCTCACTGGCATATGAGTGAAGAGTGATGAAAAAAAAAAAAAAAAAAAACCACACACACACACAAGCCTCACTAATTGGAACACTTTTGCCTTGCCAGAGTTGGAAAAGAGACCTGGCTTGGTTGGGAAAATGTGGTTCCCTGGCAAGAAGGAGAATTGCACTTGCTTGCTGGTCCAAATAGTGTTAAATTTTGTATAGAAATTCCACCCAATTAAAGGACTTTTATTTGAACCTGAGATTTGTAGTCTTCCTGGAAGGCAGAGATTAGTCCTAGAGAGGAGGGGATAAGCCTTTCCCATCATCTTGTTTTTCATGCTTGTGCCATTTGCATGAAAACTAGACAATGTGTGATTGCACATGGGTTACTCCTCATAGAATCCCAAATAGGAATATGTTGGACAATGAGAGACACTTTTTTTTCCCTCTGAGCAGTCAAATAAACCTAATCATATGAATATACAATGAGATAAAAACACCAATCTTGCACTGAAAGGTTTTATGATTTTAAGTAGACTTGTGCTAAACTCTTATCATAATTGTAATTAGAAAGAGCAGGCCAGTTTCCTGCTGCTTGTGCTCACATTTGACATGTGAACAGTATGAGGTTAGAAGCCTGAGCTGAATTCTTGATTTAAATTAGTTTAGAGTTTTTATTTCCTATTTTGCAAGGAAAGAGGTCACGTAGAGTGATGTTAACTTTGCAGAAAGCTGGAGTGCAGAGACAGGAGAAACTCCTAAGTTTTGCTGGGTGTGGCCTCAAAATAAACAAAATAAGTGAGTGTTGAATGTGGAAACCATCTCAGGTATGTTGTTGTCCTATTTTTTAAGTTGGAGAAGTTCTGATTAAAAAACTTTGTGATAATTATGAAAAACCAAACTGGAGCTTTGCTCCCTTAAATATAATCTGAGAACACTTTCTAAATAAGTTAATGATCAAAAGTCCAACAATATAAAAATAAAAAATAATGATGCGATACTTGAGAGTAATGCATTGAAATTGGTTTATTTTTGTCTTAGAGTCAAGTTCACTATTACTGACAAATGCATTTCAACCATTTTATTAGCCGCTTGATTTCATACTGAAAGTTAAAAATAAATCATTTTATGAAATGCTGTAATCCACCATTCCAAGGAAAACATTTTCCACAGTTTTTTTGAATAGAGGAATATTTAGGAAAGAAAAAAAAATGTTAAGAATTCAGATCAGGGGCCCGGGAGATAGCATGGAGGTAAGGCGTTTGCCTTTCATGCAAAAGGTCACCGGTTCGAATCCCGGTGCCCCATATGGTCTCCCGTGCCTGCCAGGAGCAATTTCTGAGCATGGAGCCAGGAGTAACCCCTGAGCACTGCCAGGTGTGACCCAAAAACCAAAAACCAAAAACCAAAAAAAAAAAGAATTCAGATCAATGTCTATAATAACAAATAAAGTGTTAGCTTTTTTTTTTTTTTTTTTTTTTTTTTTTGTTATTGTAGTTTTTGGGCCACACCTGGTGACACTCAGGGGTTACTCCTGGATATGCACTCAGAAATCACTCCTGGCTTGGGGGACCATATGGGAAGCTGGGGGATGGAACCTCGGTCTGTCCTAGGCAAGGGCGTGCAAGGCAGATGTCTTACCTCTTGCACCAACGCTCCTACCCCTAAAGTGTTAACTTGTATAAAGATACTAATGGTATGTTATTAGGATGTTCAAAATAAGACACTCCCCTGTATTCAACTACCTTAACTTTTTCTTGTATAAACAGCACAACTACCAGATACTAAACAATAGCATGCTGCTGTTGTCGAGATGACCCCTGACTGTGGAGACTAAAGGAATAATTTTTGTTATTTATGCAGAAGGGCAAAACAGGTGAGCTTTCTTAGTGCTAACTAGGAAGGAATTCTGAGACACATTTTTTTAAAGTGGAAAGTTGAAATCTGTCCCTGGGTAGCTCTTGGTTTCTTTGTCAATGGAAATGATATTTACAGAATGAATCTATTTTAGGATTGTCTGGAGAGACAATATTTTAAAGTATTATAATAAAGAGAAAATCACCCATTTAAAAGATAATGGATTATTCAGTAGTGAGCTGGAGATCACATGCACTGGCCTAAGAAGATGAATATTCATATTTTCCCAATTTGCATTCACTCAGTGATTGAAGTGATTTCCAAGTTTGAATCAACCATAATGTGACTATTTATTTATATTACTGATATTGGCAAACACAAAAAACAGGAGTCACCTTTTCTCTATAGAAAGATGATTTTAAAACATTTCAATGCATATTAGGCTAGCATTATGAATACATACAATGGTTTAAATTTTATTTATAATATTTTTCTTTTAATAATTATTCTAAAAAGTAATGTTTGCAAAAACTGTAATTATTGACTAGAAACATTAAAATAATAGGCCTATGCAGTAAATATGGTATAAGAGAAATGATAAGTTACTTACCTATAGATATAACTGGATATTTTGAAAATATTTTTTCATTCAGAATTGAAATATTTAGTTATTTAAATTTAACAATTTAAGATTCACACTGTACCTTACGGGATGGCAGATGCTTTATGGAATTCAAATGATGGATGAGTTTGACAATAGTGAGCTTAGAATCTAACCACTTAGACAAACCCAAAGAAATAAAGACTTACAGAATTGCCACTGATATTTAAACAGTAAGTAATGATTTGTATGGCAGAAATCAGATGAGTCATGGGAAATGTACCCAAGTAAAAGTTCCTAGTGAAGAATGGACTAGAGTGGAATCTTAAAGGAATAACAAAATTGAAATAGCATTTGGGTTTGATTAAAAATATAGGTATGATCAAAGGACAATGTAAGCAAAAAGTCTATAGAAGTGAAAACTTTAAAGGAAAGTATCTATTGAACAAAATACGTGTGCAAGAGAGGAGGGTATATAGAAGCTAGTGGAAGAAGAGTGACTTCCAGAGAAAGAAGGAAGGAGAAAAGGAGGGAATGAGGGAGGAAAAAACAAGAAAAATTTAGGAAGAGGAGAGGGGGGTATGTATAAATTAAAATAAAAAATAGAAAGCGTTCAGTTATTCAGTGCAGGACACTACATGAAATAGCCCTCATGTGCATTATATCAGGTAGTAACTTAGGACAGGTACTATCTTTTATTTAACATATGAAATTAAAACTGGGCCATATAAACTCAAAACATTATGAATTTAGCAGGGGTGAAGCTTAGTGTCCTGTTAAACCCTCCCAGCTCTTAGAATCAGGGCTATTGCCTCAATGTCACATACACTTGAGTTTTTGGAAAATTATTATTTTTTGGGGGGGGGGTCACACCCGGCAGTGCTCAGGGGTTTTCCTGGCTCCATGCTCAGAAATTGCTCCTGGCAGGCACGGGAGACCATATGGGGCACCGGGATTCGAACCGATGACCTTTTGCACGAAAGGCAAATGCCTTACCTCCATGCTATCTCACGGGCCCCGGAAAATTATTTTTTAAAGCAAAACAGCACAAGCAGAAACAGGAGAGGTCAAACCAACTGCATTCAGCCAAATAAACATTTGATACAACTTATGACAAATATAGAACTAGCCTTCCATGTTTGGGTGAAATATTAAGGCCAACAAAGAGGGAGAAGTCTACATCTTGCTAAAAAAGTTACTAAGGAAGAATAGCCAAATGTTATAGGAGGAAAGTTGTTGCAGTCACTGAAATGAAGACCAAAGGTACAAGGGAAAGAAAATACTGAAACCTGAGCTTATATTATGAAGGGCACTTTTAAATCTTTCCCAAATGGCAGCATTTCTGCAAGTTAGCTCACAGGGGAACAGAGGATACTTTTGACAGAACCACACAATTCCCTGCTAAAGATAAATGGTGTATAATTTAAGTAGTCCCAAACTTTTCTGCAAGCTTCAAGATCATTGCACATTGTTGGATCTGTTCATAATGACCTGGACTGTATCCTAAAAATACCGGTGGGAGAAACTCAAGCAGACCGGCCAGGCTGGAAAAGGAAAATGAAGCCATTTGGACGTGGCTGAGGCTATGGATGGTCTGACAGTTTGCAATTTATAATTTTTTTAGTCCTTTCAACATTCTTTATCTGCCTTTATTTGCTCAACAGTCCTTTGCTGAAGTTCACACTCAGCTTCCCACATTCGGTGAAGCACACAGCAGTGGACAGGGAAATTTAATCTAGAAATCAGCCTGACTGTCTTTGCAATGTCTTTAGCTTCTCGGACTGTGCTCTGAGGATGCATAGCTAGAGCCCTGCCTAGGGAGGTGGCCTAGAGCCCAGCAAGCCTCCTTACAATGCCTTTGAGGTCGTGCTGTCAAGCTGACTCCAAGCTCCTTAACTGACAGTGATGAGCATTTTAATAAAATGAGGTGCTTGTTGTTTTGAGGCATGAAACCAAGTAGAAAGGAGAATCTGATCAACTTTCAGCAGGCCTTTCATAACTGTGAATCCTTCCATCTGACTGCCCATAATCGCCTTCCCAGACATTCACAATAGATCATCCTCACTTTTCAGAGCTGAGCTGTCTCAGACACGTTGCTCTAGATTCTTTCAGCCTGCCCTGTAGCTTCCAGGAGGTAAGATGGCAGGCATCCAGTCTCTGAAGAGAAAAACCTTCATCGTTCATCTAGCCACTGTATCTCCCAGCCCCTTTTGTTATACCCCGGAACCTATTTGCTTTTTAACTGCTGCCACATGCTGGGAAAACATCTTTATCGAGCAGGACTCAAGGCTGCGGTGTGAATCCTTTCATCAGGGGGCTTGTAAGTCTCTGACTGAGATGAAAAGTCTGAATGTTTCTGTCCACCTGGTTATCTTTATGTCACCCAATCTGAATGTCATTGGTTCTTGTGTTGCTAAGTTGCTGATGTTTTTCTAGGATTGTCACCATCTTCTCAGAAGACGTAATTCAAACCTCACAAATATTCTGAAAATAAACTTTTTTTTAGGTCAAAGTACCTGTATAGTATTTGTAATGTTCTGCAAGAGGTTCTTTATTATATAGCAAGAAAATTCCAAGGCAGACATACCAAAAAGTATCAATTCACAGTTCTCAAAAAAATAAACAAACACAACAATCTCTCTTCTGTATCTAAGTTCCCTTCTCCTTCAATGTATGAAAAAGCTTAATTTCTACCAATGAGACTTTGATTTGAATTGTGAATCATTTCTATCACTCTAACAATGTTTTAGACATATTTTTTCAAAGTTCACAAATGCTGATAAAATCAAGAAGCTATTAATCATGCATATATTAGATAAATTGTATAATTACAGTGGAATGCAACAGAGACCAGTCTCACTAAAAATGTGTTCATATCGTGGAGTAGGGCCAAAGTAAATTAGGATTAAACTTAAAAGTAGTTTTGAGCAAGCAACTCTATGAGGAAGACAAAATTGATTAGACAGAAACAATCTATAAAAGAATCTGAGAATCTATTGAGGCACTGAATGGTTTTTTTTAGATAGAAGAAGAAATGAGTGCACAAAAATAGAAGTCACCCCAAGAAAACTTCTTCAATGCATTACCAAGGAGGAGGACTATAGACTTTTAGGAACATTGATTTATCTAATAAGCTAGGTATCACTTTTCTTTCTTATGTAAGGTCCTCAAAGAATATTGCTTATTCGGTATACACTCAGCCAATTTCTCTAGCATCAAATCTGTTATTTATTTTCTCAAACATGGTTTACCATATTCCACAGTTGACTACACAGACAGTAGACATAAATTAAGTACATTTTGGGAAGGAATACACCTGAAAGTGCTAAGGAATACTGCTGATTATACTCAGGAGTCGTTCCTGGAAGTGCTCAGGAGACCATAATAGACACTGGGGTTTGAACCCAGGTTGGGCATAAGGCAAATGCCCTACCCACTGTGCTATTACTTTGGCCCCTTCCATATTTATTTTTATCTCTATCTATTATTTTAATAGTTTTATCTATATATGTTGCAGATAAAACATATTTGGTAGCAGTTCAGTGAAGATATAAATAGAAGAGTAACTATTGTTTGATAATAACAACTGCAAGATTTCATGAAAAAAGTGTCCCAACTCGCCTGTGTCATTTTATCTAGAGCTTCCTCCACTGCAATGTAACAATTTAAGAGCTGACACTGTACTTTATACTTATTTTTCTATTTAGAACAGTGTCTTATACCAAGTACTGATTATACAATCTTTTTTTTTTGTGACTGGTTGCCATATATTAGATAGAATGGAAAAAAAAATTGAATACTAAAAAAAAAAAAAAAAAAGATAGGGTTGAATGTATTTTGAGACCTGTATAATGAGACCTGTCAAAGGTCTCATTACCATGCATTAAGAGAAGAATTAAATTCACATTACTCTGATAATTATGCCTATTGGATTTGTGAAGAAAATAATCAATTTGTGAAGAAATTTATCGATTCCTTAGGCTGAGTATTTTGAGGGTAATCAGATATGTGTGCTGTTCTGCATTTATAGGGACTATTCAGAAGCCCCTATTTTAGTATATGATTCTAAGCCACCCCTTTTCTAAGCAGGCATTATTTGAGCTTACCCATGAAATTTACACTACTTTCCATCGTTTATTATTCTCTTAGTTTTCTCAGTCCCATCTGTTCTTCAAGATCTACTGAGAATATCCAGAGTTTTATGTTGAGGATCTAACTTCTCTGATATAAATATTGTCTGTACCAAAACTTGCTGGCTTCCTATGCATAACGTCTTCCAACTGGTTTTTATTTAAAAGTTCACTTTAGTTGCTTTTATGTACAATAATACTTTCAATGATAAGGTTTTATGAATACACCATTCTAACCAACACTACAGCCACCACCACTAGTTTCAACCTATTTTCCTTAAAAGAAAATAAAAGTAATGTTAGCATCTCTCTCTAGGTATAATGTAAAAAATTAAATGATTTGAGGCACTTAGAGAGCAAGATCTGCCATGTAGAAAGTGCTCAGTGAAACAATGACACATTTAAAATGTTATAATAATTATGCTAATAACTATATCAGTAAATAAAATTATTAGCATTATATTATTTTTAATTCAGACTATATTTATTATGTCCATCTTCAAAACCGGTCATTTTGGGGCCACACTTGGCAGGGGCCAGGCCTTATTACTGGTGCTGCACTCATAGATCACTCTTGGTGGGTTTGGGAACCACAAGTGCTAAGGATTAAACTCAGGTCAGCTGCATGCAAGACACATGCTTACCTACTGCACCATCTTGCTGACCTCACAGAGCTGACTCCTTAGTAGCAATTATGTTTTACATATGTAATATTTTATTTTATCAGTTAGTAACATCTACCATTTAGAGAAAAGAAACATACTGATTTTATGAGGATATAACATGCTTGTATCAATATTAGACTTGATGATTAGTGCCTGGACAATCATGCCTGGTCTCTTGCCTGTGTGCTTATTTTTGGTTTTAGGTCCTGATTCACCTAAAAGTAAGCAGAGAGCATATGTGGCAATCTGTATATGCCAAAAAGGAAATTCTTCCTTTAGGAAAATCTTGTGTGTGTGTGTGTGTATGTATGTGTGCATATGTGATGCCATGATATTTATATCATGATCACTTGATTTCTCAAGTTCACGATGTCAGTATGCCAGGTGTTATGATTATATTATTATATCTTTGAAACATTTTGGACCCAGGCTTTTAATTTGCTTATACACATGTCAGTAACTTAGGTATAAATGTTCCTTTTTGTCAACTCATTTTGAGAAAATATAGCAACAATTATTAGAATGGAAGACCTCAGCATCCTATTTTTGGCATTTGTGTCAATGTGTGTGTTTAATACCATGTGTCTGTTTTCAAGAAACTTTTAGTTAGGTTATGTAAAAATATGTTTCTGTGAATAAATTTAATCTCTTCTTTAGCTTTTTGCCTCTGACAACTTGATGTAAATACTTTGACTAAACATTGTGCCCTGAGTGCTTGCTAAACTAAGTTATCTCAGCCTAAGAGGAGAACAGGGAGCCAGAAATTGCATTTATGGAACAACTCCATCGTATTCTCCAGAATCTATATCCCCAAACTCCATAAATAGGAGAATTTCCATAGAAATTTACAGATGCTGTTTGCAGGAATGCTAATGGGGATATGTAATCATCTGACACTTCAATAAACATTGGAAACTACACGAACTATTGCAAGAGTTTGTAATGATGTATTAGATATATTTTCCCCCAAGATTAATGCTGTTTTCATCTGCTGTGAGAGAAATTGTACCTTCTGCTAGAGGTAATATTAAAAGGACTTGAAGACTACTTTTTTTTATGTTCCATACAGAGGAGAAAATGAAAACATTGTGAAACTAGATTTTAAAAATCAACTGACAATGGAAACCTAAGATAAGATAAATCTAAAACAATGCAGAGAATTGTAAGTTTGGAAATTACTTTTAGTGAAAGAGAACAAAGACAATGATATTTAAACACACATACACAACTGTCAAATTCTCAGCAGATATGTGACAGTGTGACATTTATGAATAAAAAATTGTAATTTGTTCCTAAGCTAGTTAATTATGTTGAGAAGAAAATAGTTTTATAGTTTTAAAATGTTAATAATGATAAAAATCAGTAAGTTAAAATGGAATTATATATTTACTAGGAAACATTTAACTCAGATAAGAGAAATTAAACACAGAATCCACAATGTAACATAAATGTGCTCTAAAATTCATATAGAGGAAAAAGTAAATAGGACTTTTTAAACATAGATTACAGATCTATATTATTCATGTAATGAATGCCAGTAATGTCTACAAGAGTCTATAGAATCTGTATTACTCATATACAAGTAGAAGAAAGAATTTTGCTAAAAGTAAAGCTGTATAGTGGCATGATAGCATATAGTATATTATGCTATAGTTAATATAACTTAAAATGTTGAAGGAAAGGGGTATTATGAACTTATTAAAATAAACATAACATGTTTCTTGGAGAAAAGTATGCATGCAATTCAAAATCAAAAAGAGTATAGAAAAAGAGTAATCAGATATAGGCGTTTAATTCATAGAAGTAGGCAAAAAGAACTAGAATTATCTGGATAATTTTGCAAAACACAAAATTAATTTTCAAACACAACAAAACATTTGTCTGAGTCTCTGGAAGAATTTAAATTTCAGAAGGCAGAGCAGGGGCCAGAGCGATTGCACAGAGGTAAAACATGTTGTAGACAAATAGTGGTTTGAATACCAGCATCCAATATGGTCCCCTGAACCTGCCAGGAGTGACTTCTGAGGGCAGAGGCAGGAGTAATCCTTGAGCGCCGCTGGATGTGGCCCTCAAACAAACAAACAAAAAAAAAACAAACAAAAAAGAAGGCAGAGTAGGTATAGGGGAAGTCCTTGAAGACAGATCATTCATTTTTAGAAAAACTGATATGTCATTTCTTCTATTGCTGACTGGATTTATTGTTCTTACCCATGGAAACTAGTTATATCTTATTTACATAAATAAATTGTAAAATAATTAAGAATACATTAAAGTCAGCAAGAGGTTTTATTAGAGTCCAAATAGGAGTGAAAGTAGGGTTTATCTACTTATCCTTTGTATGTATGTATAAATATATATACACATATATACATATATATATTTGGTCTTTTGTTTTAATTATGCACATGGTAAGAGAAATTTAATGCTGTAATTTTGGGGTCTGAAGTGACTGAACAGTTGTTAGGATGCTGGTGTGTCCTGGGCCAAAGCAGCATTGATCCCTGACACTGAATAAGTTACCCTGAGACCTCTAAGGATGATCCTTGAACAAAGCCAGGAGTAAACCCTGTACCACCAGGTGTGACCTCAAAACATACAAAAACTGTAATTTTGGATTTCTCGTTTTGAGTCTCCAGTTTTAAATGATTGGGTTATCTATTGTAGTTAGAAGAGAAAGGTTATCTTATAGAAGAGTAGAAACTTTAAATAGATAATTGCTTAAACTAGGTTTTGAAAATATGAAATTATCATCTAGTAAGTAATTGCATGATTATATATCTATAGATTCTATATCTATAGCAATCAAGAATAAAAAAGGGTTGCATATTTGTTTATGAATAAGAATATTAATTTAGTAGATATTTGCTCTAATTCTATTTAATTTTCACATTTGAGTAGCAGAATGCGTCTTTTATCTTTAGTCTGAGGTCTTCAGTATCATGACATGAACTCTTGGCTCTTTGTTCTGATGTCTTTAACAGTTTATGAAACCATATTTGCAGATTTTTTTCAGCTCATAATCAGCAGTGCTCTGGGTTGAATCTTGGCTCTATCCTGAGTGATCACTCCTAACAGTTCTCGGAGTGCCACATAAGGAGTTGGGATCTCACCAGGTTGGCCACATCCTAGCAAGAATGCAATCCACTGCATCAGTTCTCCAGCATTATATAGAAATTTTTAGCTAGTACAAGTGCATAGATAGATCACATTTTCATATACTAAGTATTTTGACACACATTTCTTCAGATACTTTAGCGATCAAGCACATTTTTATAGCTCAAGGATACCTATGCTGCAATAGTTGGAGTATGACTTTGACCCTCATGAATATGTATGTATCTCACAGATTTCTGGGGGTGGGGAAGCTTAGTCTTTCTTCCTTTTCTTTTCTTACATTTGAGAACTATAACCCAAGGGGAAAAAAGCCCCAAGTTCCTTAGTTTAGTCTGAATGTGATCTGAAGGTAGTTAACCTTGGGAAGAAGGTAGAAATGAAGACAAACTTTCCTTCTGGCCTCCTGCTGCCTCTGTGTGAATTGATGGATCCCTCAAGGATGAACGCGACACCATGACAAGTGTGGAGGGAAAAGTTATGCTGAAGCTGACATTCACAGGGTGTATTAATTATAAGTATCCATCTCCCTAGCGATCATGTACTTTTTTCCTCAGGAAGCAAACCGACCAAGAATTTTACTTTTGATGGAAATAAAGAATGTTGGGAGTTCTTGTTAAATTCTAATTCTATACCTTAAGTTAAATTCATCTTTATGGTAGCCTTATACATTTGCTAATCTTAATGTTATATATAAAAATAAGTATGTTAGGGTCGGAATACATATTTCTATTTTTTCATGGCATTGCATAGAAATCAAAGTGAGCTGCAAATTCATTTTAAGTGGAAAAAATTTGGCCTTTGTTTTGGTAATTATTTGGTTATGGTCAAAATGTTTATTTCTATTAAGTGCTGGAGGGGGTTTAATTTTTTTTAAATTAATGGATGCTGAATGCATATCTGATTGTGCTTCCTAGAAGAGACAGAAAGATTTGCGAAGGAGATTTGGACTCAGTAAGGTGAAGCTTCAGATTAGAGAAAGGTAGACTTAGGAACATTATTCTATTTTTTGTTTTGTTTTTTTTTTGTTTTTGTTTTTGGGCCAGACCCGGTGACGCTCAGGGGTTACTCCTGGCTAGTCGCTCAGAAGTCGCTCCTGGCAGGCACGGGGGACCATATGGGGAACCGGGGGATCGAACCACGGTCCGTCCTAGGTTAGCGCAGGCACCTTACCTCCAGCTCCACCGCCTGGCCCCTGACTTAGGAACATTATTAACTAGGGATCACCTCCTACAGATGCAGAAATGGTGGCCAATTACATTTTTTTTTTCGGTTTTTGGGTCACACCCGGCAGTTCTCAGGGGTTACTCCTGGCTCCATGCTCAGAAATTGCTCCTGGCAGGCACGAGGGACCATATGGGGCACCGGGATTCGAACTGATGACCTTTTGCATGAAAGGCAAACGCCTTACCTCCATGCTATCTCCCGGGCCATTTTACATTTACATTTTAAAGAATTACATTTAAAAGAAACAATTACATTTTAAAGAAATTACATTTTAAAGAAATTACATTTTAAAGAAATTACATTTTAAAGAAACACTAATATATATGAATATGAGTTCATTTCATAACATACAACGTATGAATGATAATCAATTTGACTGTGTATCATGAGCCAAGACGCACTGTACTGTTGACAATATTTCCATAGGGCTACATATGTCTTTGGTTCTTCTTACACTTTTTGCTACCATGAAGACAGCCTTGGACAATCTCTGACTAATTGAGGTCAAACTCAATATATTTTCTCAGCAGGTTCTTTTACATGAGTTAAGTGCAGCTAACATTTCACCTGCATGCATATATTTTAGTTTCCCAAGGATTATAACCACGGAGGACTCTGAAATGCCATTTTCATAAGTTGATTTTTCATGTCAAGAGAACTTTGTTGATGCTTCCAGTGCTGTTATCAATGCTTCCCTCCAGATTGCTTCACAAGAGCAAATGAAAAGATTATTAAAACATTTGGACTCAAATTTTTTTTTTTGGTTTTGGGGTTACACCCAGCAGTACTCAGGGGTTACTCCTGGCTCTATGCTCAGAAATCGCTCCTGGCATGCTCGGGGGACCATATGGGATGCCGGGATTTGAACCACCGTCTTTTGCATGCAAGGCAAGTGCCTTTACCTCCATGCTATCTCTCCAGCCCCTCAAATTTTTTTTGTTATTTGAAATTTCTTTAAATTCTTTTTTACCATCCCCAATCAGGGGGAGAAAGGGCGGTAACCAAGACCAAACAGGTTTTAAGACCACCAAGTAGCAAATTAGACGCAGAGGGGACCACTTGCTTTAGTAACCCCGGGGAGGTGGGGGGGCGGGTAGGGGAGAGGATATGGGAAGTAGGATGGGAACTGAGGTGGACGGAGGACTTTTTGGTGATGGGAGTTCCCCTGATTTTATGTTAATTTGTACCTAAAATATGATTACCAACGATATGTAACCTAACATGTTTAAAAATAAAAAATATATTTAAAAAAAAGAATTAATAAGAGGCTGACAGGAAGTTTGTCTTGGTCTATAATACTGGATTAAAGGGTGAATTGATTACAGATGAGGGGAAATATCTACGAGGTAGAAAGATACTCTAAACTTTCCTATAAAGTTTCTTTATACTTGTTATCATAAAATATTGTCTTATTATTCTGTATTAAAGGAATAATTAAATTTATACTTGTTACTTTATCAAAAAAATTCTTTTTTACCATTTTTAATGAAAGAAGCAATTATCTTAATGAAAAAGCATATGCAAAAATGTTTGAAAGGTAGGCTAAGAGGATATTTTTGTCTTTTTAAAAACCAACCACTTTTTAGGTATTTTCTTTGTTGTAATGAATATATCAAACTGCATGGCTTTAGTTAAGCAGTAAATCATCATTTTAAATTTCACTCCCTATTCTCAACATTTTTTTTTTTACCAGAGATTCATCATTTGCTTATAACACTTTATTTTGCCTCTTTTACAATGTGAGTTTTATAATGTTCAGAAACTCAGGAAATTATTTTGTATTAGTCAAATGTTTTTCTACTGGAAAATGTCAGCATGTAGATAAGTCACAATAAGATCAACTCATGAATATTCACAGGGCATATTTTGCGTACTGTAATACCCACTTAATGCTCTTTTACTGGCTAGATCACCCATATTCCTGATTACTTTCTCCTATTAAATTCTTAATTGCTATTTAAACCAGGCAATTATTCATAGTAATTCTTGCCCAGTCTAGAGCACTGGTATTGCCACTTGATATTACACATGACATAATTTCCTTTCATTCTTGAAATTTGTATGATTCATTTCTTGCATTACTTTTCAAATAGGGATGTTTTAATTTAAAAATATGTACTTGTCATAAAATTAAAAAAGAGACCTATTGGCTATAATAAAAAAGAGAGAACTTCTAAGTCGTCTTTTAAAAACATATTCTAATTAGAAGTTTTATAATTTTTTTCTTTACACAAAAATATCTGAATTAGTATAACTACACAAACTATTTTTGACATTGAACAAAGTATTTTGTACCTTGATAATTATACTTATCTAGAACATATAAATATACATTTTTGTATTGAATTTATTTCCCAGAAAGTCTAGAATCTAATAAACATTTTTCTAAGAATTTATATTAAACCTTAACTTTAGTTATTATAATTTAAAATGTCTTTATTAAGATGTCTATAGATATAGAACATAGTGTATGTTTCTTAGTTTAGTTTATGGAGAAGTATATACATTTGGAAAACGTTATTTTTTATTATGGTTGATGATATTTCTTTTTTTATTAATGTCTTTATACAATTTTATTACAAACATTTGGTTTTCAGTCATATGAAGAACATCCCCCCTTCACCAATGTGACATTTCCATCACCAATGCCCCAATATAGGGCCAGAGAGATAGCATGGAAGAAATACCCTCCATGGCCTGTTTGAATATCGCCATCACCTATGGTCCCCCAGCCTGCCAGGAGCGATTTCTGAGTGTAGAGCCAGGAGTAATCCCTGAGTGCTGTTGGGTATGACCCCAAACCAAACCAAACAAACAAACAAAATAATTCAATCTGGCATTCAGCTCTGGTTCTATCAATTCTTTGATATATGTCTTTAAGCTAGCTACTCTTTTTTTATTTTTATTTAAACATCTTGATTACAAATATGATTGTGATTAGGTTTCAGTCATGTAAAGAACACCCTCCTTCACTACAGGTGGGGGTGGGGTGGGTGGAGGGAGATTTGGGACATTGGTGGTGGGAATGTTGCACTGGTAAGCTAGCTACTCTTCATGACTTCCTTTTCATATATATACTCCATGAATAGTAATAATAATGTCCAAGCACAGTTACTTGCATACTGGCTGACTTTGCCATACAGTAAGCCTTGGAGTCCAGTAGACTCACTTCATATTCATTATGACATGGGACAATCTGGTGAAGGATTCTGCTATTCTCCTCATATATGCTGGTGCAACTTTTAAGTTTTAAAGTCAAGATCATACCAGGAAGCGTAGTATGAATCTATCTTGAATCACAAACATTCACAAAGAGATTCTGCTACGTCTCTTACCCTGGTCACCAATGCTGTGTAGCACTTCTAATGCAGCTTACAAGAAAAAACCCAAAGAACAAGTCTCTCTACTATCCTGGCTAGTTTTCTTTAGGCTGCTCTAAAATGCAATGGGAGAAGGTAAATATACATACCTACTTCTCCAGCCTCTGTGACTTTTCCCTGAAGGAAGATGCACCAGCAGTTTAGAGCAGAATCTTAATTATCCAAAGCTACTTTCTTTAGTGTTTAAATTTATCAGATAATTGCTCAATTATCTACTTTGTTTTGTCTGTGTAGATATTCTGCTTCAAGTCCATTAACCAACTAATGTACACCAAAGATGAGAAAATTAGAAGATTGTGCCTATGTTGATATTTCTGTTTCCAACCCGATGGTTTGTCTATATCACTGATGTCTGTTGTCCTCATTAAGACTTATTGAATCAAAGTAATGTTGGTTGCAACCATCAAATAAGTTACATTAGAGATCTATTCTTTGCCTATCAACTCAAAGAGACATTATTTTTGTATTGGAAAGGAGAAAGGTAAATGGTCTTTATAATACTAGAAGATACTTACTTCAGGTAAGTAAACCCCAGCTTTCAGTGCAAGTGTAAAGTTGTAAATCGATCCATGTACCCAGAATTAGTTGCATCTCAGGCTTGTTTCTAGTGTCATTCTGTCAGTCCTTTCTTAACTGGAATTTATAATGTCTTTCCAGTATCAGCCTCGTTCTTGAGGACATGGATTAACAGATGCCGGCATCCAGGACTTTTACTGACTGACCCATTTGTGACATGATTTTTAGTGTGATCTGATGCTAGGCAATCTGTGAACTGATTATCTCATTTTTGCAACACAGTAATGAATTACTCTTTGGGGACTATAATTCTGTCTTGAATTCCAACTTGGCTGGAATTGCTTGATAGTTGAATCTTATACTTAGCTTCGCATAATAGGAAGACCATGGGCTTTGGAATCAGAATCTATTCTGTGTTTTACAAGTTAAACCACTTTGGAAAAACTATTACCTTACTTATCATATGTCTTACTCATAAAATATTGAGACTTTCACTCACTCTATAAGGGCTCAATGTGTTAAAATACAAAATGACCAAGTAGAATGGATGACTTGGATTCTAATTGAATCCAGTTAAAGAGTTTATTTCATAATAATATATTCTTTGTAAACATGTTTGTCTAACTTCAAAATTACTCAAATTTATGCATAAAAATCATCTTTCTCTCCTCAGATTTGACCTTTCAAGATACTGAATACTTCATTCCTAGTTCATTATCAACAACATAGTGTGATTTTAAACAAAGACAATCATGCATTAATGTATAGAGAGTTTAAAATATGATTCCCGACTAAATATGTCCATAATTGATTTTTTCTTTAGAACACAGCACATTAGCTATCTGACTTTTTTCTAAGTCCTAAATATCCATTCATTAATTGTTCCATATTCCTGTCCTCTTCCTTTGCCTGCATAGCATCTTATATGTGATTTTAGACAGTCAGTGTGCACTATAAAACACCATAAGGTTTGTTCAGGAGATTAATGAAGTCCTTCATCTTTAGGAAAGAATAATAATATAGACAATTAATGATAATCTTGTCTAAAGAAACTTTTAAAAAGTCGTTCATTGCCATATGAATTTTTGACAACTATATTTCCTCCAAGAGAAAAGTGAAAAAAAGGACACAGACCTGTTTCTTTTTTTATGTCTGCAAAATGAACGTGGTAAGCTTTATTAAGACAACACAAAAAATACAATAAAAGACAATATAAACATAGTATTTATTCGAACCTTCTTGTCTTAACCAAATTGGAAATTTACAATTTACTATTTTAATCAGTGGTAGATAGACTTCATTACTCAAATTCCATAATATATAGAAAATCATTTGGAATATACCTTTTTGTTTTAAAAGTTGTGATAAATAGTTTAGGACAAAGAATATGTCAGAGGTCTATATATTCTTTCACTCTCTTGTTCTTCAGTTGACTAAAAAATGGTATTGTAATAATCAATGGTATAAAAGGTATTGCAACTGTGGTTGTACTCATGAAATTATAGACTTAAACCAATGTAAGTAATATCTGATTTAAAAATTTGACACATTTCACATGTAACATATTAGTTAATAAATGATATGAGATATAGTTAACATTATCACCCTAAAAATTAGTTCTCTATTACTTAGCAGTTACTTCTAGTTTCCTAATATATCAGCATTTGTGACTACTAATGTCAGCCCATGTTGATTTGTCTATTCTTGACATTTTTTTTTTTTTTTTGGTTTTTGGGTCTCACCCGGCAGTGCTCAGGGGTTACGCCTGGCTCCATGCTCAGAAATTGCTCCTGGCAGGCACGGGGAACCACATGGGGCACCGGGATTCGAACCGATGACCTTTTGCATGAAAGGCAAACGCCTTACCTCCATGCTATCTCCCGGGCCCCAATATTCTTGACATTTTATGTAAATGAAATCATGTATTTTTATCAGCACTTCACTAATAATGTAGCGTGTTTTCATAAATGTGTTTCTTATTTGTATAACTTTTGAAATGTCAGTGTTGTCTTTTGTATTGCTTTAAGAATTTTATTTTATTTTTTATATATTTAATCTTTTAATATCTTTATTTAAACACCTTGATTACAAATATGATTGTAGTTGGGTTTCAGTCATGTAAAGAACACCCTTTCACCTGTGCAACATTCCCATCACCAATGTCCCAAATCTCCCTCCTCCCCACCTCACCTGGCTGCACTCAGTTGTTACTCCTGGCTCTGTGGTCAGAAATCTCTCCTGGCTTGGGAGACGATATGGAATGCTGGGATTCCTTCCTGGGTTGGCCTGCATGCAAGGCAAACACCCTACTGCTGTTGTTATCTATCCGGCCCTGTTTTAAGAATTTTAAATATTGTTACATGTTCTGATTATTAGGCCTTTATCAGATCAGTAATTAGACGAATTTTCTTTGAGACTGAATTGTCTTTTCACTTTTATGATCGTGGTCCTCTAAACCATAAATTTTTCATCTTCTTAAAATCCAACATATCTAAAATTTGTGTCACTTGTGCTTCTGATATATAAGGTCTCACATACACATATATAAAGTCACTTTATATATATATGACTTTATCACATATAATCATACTGACTAATCCAAAATTAGAAAACTTACTCCATGCTTGTTTTTAGCGATTTTATAATCTTGGGTTTTACATTTATATCTATAATAAATTTTGAGTTAAATTTTTATATTAATGTACATTGTAGAAGTGCAACTTAATTATGTTGAACTGTTGAAAACTTATTCTCTACTGAAATTGAGTGCTCTGGCACTCTTAATTGAAAACCATAATCATAAATATAATGTTTATTTCTGAATTTCCAATTATTCTGCTCTATGTATCTATTAATGTCAGCACCAACATTTTTAATTTCCCAAAATTTGAAATATGGGTTTTCTAATATATTTTTAATGAAATTGCTCTATTTTAAGTCTATGATTTTCCATGTAAATTTTAGAGTCAGCTTCTACAAAAAAGACAATATAAATTTTGATGGAAATTGCTTTTATTATATATAAATTTGGGAATTATTGTCATTATAACAGCATTGTTTTAGGCCGTGAACTGTAATATCTTTTTATCTATTTAAGATATTTTGATAAATGTAAATATTTTCTATTATTTTCTATATATATCTGATATTTAATTTGTTAAAGTTATTGCTAATTTTGATGCCATGGTAAATTGTATTCCTTCCTTCTTCCCTCCCTTCTTCCCTCCCTCCCTCTTCCCTCTCTCCTCTCTCCTTCCCTCTTCCCTCCCTCCTTCCTCCTTCCCTCCCTCCCTCCCTCCCTCCCTTCTCTCTCTTTCTTTCTTTCTCTCTTTTTCTTTCTTTCTTTCTCTCTCTTTTTCTTTCTTTCTCTCTCTTTTTCTTTCTTTCTTTCTTTCTTTCTTTCTTTCTTTCTTTCTTTCTTTCTTTCTTTCTTTCTTTCTTTCTTTCTTTCTTTCTTTCTTTCTTTCTTTCTTTCTTTCTTTCTTTCTTTCTCTCTCTCTCTCTTTCTTTCTTTCTTTCT